>JAXGGT010000131.1:2920077-2944734 GCA_035583425.1 Marsdenia floribunda | reverse complement strand
CTATGTTTTTTTTTTTTAACAAATTAATGTCGCAAAAATTTAATAATGGATAGTAAAAATAAGATTAATAAATATATATTTGATCTTAAATATTTTATTTTGATATTTTAAATTTTATATAAATTATACTTTAATAATTTTGGTTCTTTTAAATATAAAAAAAAAAATTTAAACAAAGATAGTCATTAATATATAAAAAATTATTATATTTATATCTTTATTAGGTCATTTTTCATTCAAATGGATCAAAATCACTAAAATATAATTTATTTATCATCTAAAAGATTAGAAGAAACTTGTCACGCCCCAAAATTGAGGCGCGGCACAACCGTACCCTCAAAGTTTCCCCTAAGAGCACAATGTCTTTTTTTTCACAATACTATCCAAATTTTAGTCTCAAATATAGAACGAGAGAAATCTAAATCCTCAATATAAGAGATAATTCCAAAAATAAATACAACTACAATATCATAACTATAATCTTCCAAAGAAATTCTGAAACAGAGTTAAGCAGTACACTATCCCAAGATAAAAACATAAACAATATCCAAAAAGGATAATTATGCAGCCCAAACTAACATCTAATCTAATCACGAGAGTCAAGGTCCCCACTTATTTTCTTATCATCATCAATATATGCAAAAAGCATAAACAAAGGGAAGAGAGTGAGTTAGAAGCCCAGTGAATAAACAAAATACTCTATTTTTCTTGTTTTTCAAAATATCATAGGACAAAAGTGAAGTCAAAAGGATATATTCTGAAAAACATTTAATCAAAATAAACTTCCCCATTACAAAAATGTTTTTAATCAAATCGATAACATAACAAATTCAAATCTTTTACAAGAAAGTATAGTTACTCGTTGGTTTAACCGAATTGGCCCTAACTGTATTCCTGCCAGGACGGCCAGAGCTTATCAAAAGTATAAGCTTTTTCACCATGCTCAATAGGTTCAGAACTTATAATTTGGAAACATGTTTCCTCCAACTAATTTCTAAACAGATTTGAGCCAAAAACTTATAATTTTGGAGAAAGTTTAAGTCAATTTCAACAAAATACGTTTTCTTTCAAAAAATAAAGAAATATAATTCTTTTATAAAAATCTTTAGGAAGCAAAAAATCTTCAGAAGGTTAATAAAAATCTTTATGAAGTAAATTTTTGAAGAAAATAATAAAAAGGAAAATATTTTGATTAACTTTAAAATAGGCAAAAAAAAGATTAACGAATTATTTCCTTTAGAAAGAAAGGAAAGAAACAAGAATTCAAAGAATCTTATCGAAAAAAAAGAAAGAAACAAGAATTCAAAGAATTTATTAAGAAACGAAAATCAATAATCGAAAACTCAATTCGAAGAAACGAAAATTAAAAAAAAGTTCAAGGAATTTATCGAGAAACGAAAATTAAAAATTCAAATCTCAATCGGATAAAACAAAGAAGACCAAGAATTCAAAGAATTTTATCAAATAAACGAGATGCAAAGAAAATCAAATATCTCATTTACTTATCTCTTATGATTTGAAGAAATAGAGATATAAAAAACAAATCAATTCGTTTGAAGATAAATAAAAACAAAAATTTTTCAAGAAAATAGAAAATCGAAATATTCTATTTACTCGCCTCTACGATCGATCTCCAATCAAAGTCTCATATTCCACCTATTTGATATTTGAATTCCAACCTTATTCATTCTCTTCAATTGAATTTCCTCTAATGAGTCTTCTCACAAATTCGTATCTTACATAGACAACTATAAGATTTATCATAACTATTAAATCTTAAAACCTAATATCAGTAGGACTTCTTTTTAGATCAAAATAATTTATTGATAAATACTAATAATTACGTAATTCATAACACTTATTAATTTAAAATTCCTTAATTGCTCATAACTTAGGTCTGGTAAATTGATAGTTACATTTTCAAGGCAATTTGAAAAGTATAATATGTTTTTTTTTTTTTTTACAAATTAATGTCGCAAAAATTTAATAATAGACAGTAAAAGGAAGATTAGTGAATATATTTTTAAATATATATTTGGTTTTAAATATTTTATTTTGATATTTTAAATTTTATATAAATTATACTTTAATAATTTTGGTTCTTTTAAATATTAAAAAAAAAAAAAAAAAAAAACTTAAACAAAGATAGTCATTGATATATAAAAAATTATTATATTTATATTTTTATTAAGTCATTTTTCATTTAAATGGATCAAAATCATTAAAATATAATTTATTTACCATCTAAAAGATTAGAAGAAACTATTTGGGACCAAACACTAAATTAAGCTCTAAATATTTTAGACTATATCTACTAATTTCTTGACAATAAAATTATCAAGAAAAAAATAGACAAAAAAAAAATTGTATAATTAAAAGAGTCATATTCTTATTCTTTGAAAAGAAAAAAAAAAAAAAATTAAAAGTACTTGTTACATCTCTAAATTAATTAAAATGTATACATATAATTACCAAAAAATAAAAAATAAAAATAATAAAATGTATACATATGGAGAGAGAGATACTAATTTATTACATAATTTAACTAGGGATGGCAATTAAAACCATACCCGATGGGGAACCCGTACACCGACCCCATTTTGATCGGGGAATCCCCGCTTTGACCGGGTTTGGGGATGGGGATTGTGATTCCCAGAAACAAAAAATAGGGGATGAAGGCAGGGATGGTATTCATCATTAATCCCCGATCCCGCCCCCATCCCCGTCCCCGCAAAAAATATATATAATATTTTTAATTATATACTTATATAAAAATAAAATTATAGTAGGAATTTTAAAAAATTTTTAAAATAAATCATAATAATTATTTAATAATACAAAACTAAGTGGTGAAAATTCCCTGTGGGGATCCCTAATCCCCAACGGGGCGGGGATGGTATGAAAAAAAAATTCCCCGTAGGAGATGGGAACGGGATGGAGAATATATGTGAGAACCAGGGATGGGGATGGAGGAAGGAGTCCCCGCATATCCCCGTCCCTGTTGCCATCCCTAAATTTAACCTAATCCAAACTATTACATTCTTAATCGTGGCAAGCCTTTGGCTTCGACACCAGACCTCCCACTTTCTTTTACCTTGAGGCAGGGTCTGTTATTATAATTAGTCGTGCTTATACTGCATCACTCAGAGAACCCTGAGTTTATTTATTTTTTTCTCAATGATTTGTAGTCAAATTGATTTTAATATTTAATATTATATGCATGCTGAGTTTATTTATAGGAAGATTGGCAAGTTTAGTCCCAAACATTTGACCTTCTGGTAATTTTAGTCCTAAATATTTTTTTTCAATATATTTGGTCCTAAACATTACATAATTTGGTATACTTGGTCCTTTATGACAAAAAAGCCCTTTAATATATATAGTCAATTGGCAAGTTTAGTCTCAAACATTTTTTTCGATATATTTGGTTCTAAACATTATATAATTTTTTATATTTGATCCTTTATGACCAAAAAACCCTTTAATTTAAATAGTCAAAGATCAAAATTTTTGTTGATCGATCACCAAAAAAGTAAAATAGTCATTTTGAGTTGTGATTTTAAAAAAGAAAAAAAAGAAAAAAAGTGACTATTTATAAATCAAACATGTTTTTCCTACTTTGATAATGTTTATTTATTTTTAAATATCTTTTTTCTTCCAAAATAAATATAATATATTTTTATATTTCAATAATATTATTTGGGTCATTTCTTTCTAAAAATAATTTTCATAATTTTTTTCTATTTTGAAATAGTTCTATTTTTTTCCATTCAAAAATACCAATAACATGTTTTTCTATTCTTATAATTTTTTTTTTTCAATATTTCTATTTCAATATATATATATAGATATTCCAAAAAAATATTCATTTATTTGAAAAGAATTTAAACATGTTTTTTGTTTTACTAGAAAAAATATTCTTTCCATCAAAAAAATAATTTGAATATATTAATTTTTTTTTGTGCAAAATACGATTTCTTTTATTCTTCCAAAAGTTTTTTTTTTTTTTTTTAAAAAAAATAATAATAATTTGAACATGGAGACATGTCAAAGGTAAAAGTGCCACAAAACTAAAAAAAAAATGAACATATTTTTCTATTCCACTATTTTTTTCTCAAAAATATTATTTCTTTCCAATGATGTATATGAGTTTTTTTTTTTTTTTTCCCTTCAACAAATCCTTTCTTTCCAAAAAGAATTTAAATGTATTTTTTCCTATTTCAATAATATATATATATATATATATTTACTTGTATATTTCTTTTTTTAAATTTTTTTTTTTTTTTTGAAAAATATTACTTCATAAAGGACCAAACATGCCAAATTATATAATGTTTAGGACCAAATATATTGAAAAAAAAGTTTGGGACTAAACTTGCCAATTGACTATTTATATTAAAGTGCTTTTTGGTCATAAGGACCAAACATACCAAATTATGTAATGTTTAGGACCAAATATATTGAAAAAAATGTTTGGGACCAAAGTTACCAAAAGGTCAAATGTTTGGGACTAAACTTGCCAATCTTCCTTATTTATGTGTTGTTTTTCTTGGAGAGATAATATATTTAATATTATATGCATGCTGTGTAGGAGTTGACACATGGAAAGTAAATAAATTTCATGCAGAAGAATTGTGTGTTTGTATAATAAATTAAAACGGACCCCAATATTGTCGAAATTCCCTGCACCGGTGCTGCTGCTGTCGTTGCTGTTTACCGAGAAGGAAGCCTTTCAATTCTTTCCTTTCTGCAAATCCGTCCAGTTATATATATATCTGTGGACTTTATGTGGAGAATCTCATAAAGCCACTTTAGAAAAATGTGTTCTCTCTCAACCAATAATTCCTAAAAAGCTACCTCCCTTTCCAGGTTAATTATCAATAATGGCTTCCATCATCGTTGATTAAATTAATTAATTTGCTCATTTTTTCCAAAAGTGATTAACGAAAATTCATCATATAGATTCTCTCGCCGGTGTTGTTACAACTTCTGGTGGGTAGTAGTAATATTTATACAAAAAAATAGTAAAAAGGAGCGGCCAAACAGAAAAAAGGGGAAGAAAAAAACAAAAAAAAAAAAAAGCACGTGGAAACAAAATAAAAGAAATTAACTGGGCAAGGGGAGATCAATGATCACGTACGTCAAGAAGAAATCAAAGAATATTTGTGGTAAAGTTAGTGAATTTACATTCGAATTTGATCGACATGACGCTGAAAAGGAAGAAAGAGTACCGTGGAGGAAAATTATTATAGATGATCATCGGAAGAAGTCTCTTGGACGGATATTCTTTTTTTTTTTCTACTATTCGATATTGGAAATCATGGGATTCAATACCAACAAAGTATAAATCTTGTTCACCCTACCTTCTTACATGATTGGCGCGCTCAGAACAAGTGTCGAAACAATAATCTTGCATAGCATTCACAAAATATTTATCCACTTTGTCAAACCAAGCTTGGACTTTATTTGATAATTCACCATCCAAATTTTACACAATTATTATTGATGATAGAAGTATTTTCACGACGGTAACTTGTAGCAACAAAGGAGCTAGAAAGCTATTTTTGGTAGAGCATGCAAATATACATATACATACATATACATATATATATATATATATATATATATATATATATATATATATGTATAGAGAGAGAGAGAGAGAGAGAGAGAAATTAGTTCAAAGTGTGAAACCAAAATGGGTAATTAAAAAGATTCCAATTTGATGAACGGAATGCAGCGCGTTTCCAGCCTATTGTAATGCATGGCGGGGTTTTTCCAAAAAAGGGAAAACACAAAAAAGGAAACCATATTTATATATAGTATCAGCACTACGAAACCACTGATCATTGACGTTCAAAATAAAAAGTTACACAACGTTCTCACCATATATATATATATATATCACACATACATACACACATATATATTTGCTTTCGTGATTGAAACAATTCGATGGAGCATTTTTTTTCACCCAGCTGATATTCATAAACAATATGTTCAGTATTAAAATGTATAGCTAGTTGTGTATATAGACATAAATATATAATTATTTATGCCTAATTATAAGTCTAATTGACTTCTTTACCCTTAAGAGGTTTTACATTGGGATTATCTAAATCCCACATTGGAAAACTACTAAACTATTTGGAGATTTGTCTCCTATATAAACAATTAATGTCTTCGAAAAAAGGTAAGTGCATTTAATCCCTTTGCTTTGGAGTTTGACCTAATTATTGGACAGACTGCTAACTTAAGCATCGAAGGTTCTTTGGGGTATAAACTCATTTCCTCCATTCTTGTAGGTACTTGACCGAAGGATCTCTCAAGAAAACCATTCGGCCAACTCAAGGAGGACTATTCGACTACATCAGCTAGGATATATCGCTAGATCCTTCTAAAAAATATTTGCTTTTAACACCAACATACACACACATATATTATTTTAACCAAAAATATTCACCGATATCGTAATAATAACTATAATATTTTTTCACTACAACTACTCTTTCATTAAAAATAAATAATTCGCCACAGAATATATATATATATATATATATGTATCTTGAAACAATGAATGTTGGGTGCAGATAAACATGGGAATGTCACAGGATGGATCATGTCACTTTTAAATTTATTTCAGTTGGCTATCAGCTAATTGGAAAACCAGACAAAATGCCTTTCCGTCGAGGGGGGTAAAACAATAGGGAAAGGGTTTTTCAGATGTAGACGTCGCAGCTGAATATCCAAAACAAGAATTTCCAACGGTTCAATTCCTTCAAGGATCGACGTAGTTCAACAAAGTGACCTTATAATGTGATCCCTCCATCCATCTCTATTGCTTTAACTCGTTTTATCTCTCTCTCTCTCTCTCTCTCTATATATATATATCCTTTTATATGATATTCTGTATCCACTTTAAATTTTAATTAATTTAGAATCGAGTAAAATTGTACCTTTTCAAATACAAATTCTAACAATATGAAACTATAACTTTGACTAATTCAGATTCTATCTGAATTGTGCTTGTAGAGTCTGTAACTCTTGTTCGATAGAAAACTTCACGTTAACTATTACATGATATTCATAAAAAGTATCAAACTTGTAATATTCACGAAACATTTACTCATTTGTGTCAAACTAAGAAGTTGGATATGCTCATTTTTCCTATTTTCAAGTTTCAAACTCTCCTCCTTGAAGGGAAAAAAGGTCCTAGAGTGATCATGCTAGGAACCGTCGCCCAAAGTGATAAAGTAGAGGCCCAGATATCACTCTGCCCATAACCCGAATCATCCACATGATAGGATGGGTGGGGGAAAAATCCAAATGGTCATTTGGATTCTGACGGATATTATCAAAACCATTCAATCTAATGGGCTTATCAAATTACTAAAAACTTAAGAAGATTTGGGTCACTCTCCCAAGTCCCAATTGGGAAAACCCGCTAAAGATGATGCTGCCCCAATTTGAGGCCCACTAATCTCATTCTAGAATGTTTTATTATATATAAGCCCTCGATTTAACCATTTATCAATATTATAGGATAAATCTTTGAATGCCAAATAATTGAATTTTGTAGACATAATTCTATGTTAAATCTTAGATTAATCTCAAAATATTAACTTAACTATAAAATAATTAGACAAAAAAAAAAGAGACTTTTTTATATGAAACTTCCAACCAAATCTCTTAATTTACAATTTATAACTCAACGACAAATTACGTAAAATAATATACAAATATATTCACAAAGTATTACAATGTATATATATATATATATGAACACAATTAGTAAAACACACGTCGTTCTAATAAATAATGAACTAATATTTATATAGATACATACACAATTAATTCGTTGTATTGTTTTAATTTTAATCTATATAGTTAAACTAATTAATGCTTAGATTTCTTACCGAGTTCATTCACATGGCATACAATCATCGGCGATTCTTCCTCGTATTGAAACAAGCAAATATAGTACATAGTAAAAGCCTGCTGAGATGATGAGAAGTACATTTGCTTAGACAAAGGGGGGAAAATACACTAGTTTATATATATATATATATGGTTGCAGGGTACACAATGCATGGTGATGAGCTAGAACTCTAGTAAGACATCTTTCTTTGAAGAAGCATTTCTAGTACTGCTGGAAGTGAGGCTCCATTGATCAGGAAAAAACCCAGATGAAATTCCATTCCCACATTTGGCTACAGTTCTCACACTCTCAATCAACTCCTGTGTCCGAGCTTCCTGCGACAAAATCTCAAGCAACTGTTGAGGAGTAATCACTAGCTTCACTTTCCAAAACCCAGTAGTAGTCGTAGTAGTACTACTGCTGTCGGACACGGACGCCAGCTGATCTGCTGTGTGTGTTGTTCTCTTGAATATTCGTCGGCTGTCGAAAGACATTCTGTAGGGTGCAGGTGCAACAGCGAGCTGAGACGTCGACGACGACGTCATTGTTTGAGGTTGAGGTTGAGCAGGGAAGCTGTTGGACCTCACATGGCCTACCTGTATTATACCGCCTTCACCCTGATGATCAAGCGGGAGAAGGTAATAATACTCTCCTGCTTGAAGCAATTCCTGGTGTGGCAATGGGTTCCAGAACAGGTCGTGGCTCTTGAAAATGCCGTGTCCGGGGAACTCGTCGGTGATAAACTCGACTGTGATTGGAGCAAAGAATTCCATGATGCCACCGTTGGAAGTAACCACCTTGATTACCACTTCGTTCACGTCTCCTCCCCCAAAGCCTCCACCGAACAAGCAATTCCCCATTCCGCTGGTATTGAATATCATCAATTGTAAGGGAAGAAGAACAATAGCTAGCTATATACCCTATAAATATAATTAATTATAAAAAACGAGGCAAATAAAGGTGAAAGAAATTGTTCGTCGGTGGAAACTTTGTTGATGCTCTATCTAGCCAAAAGTTAAAGAAAGAGATAAAAGAAGGAAAGAAAGAAAGAAAAGAAATGTTACCCGCCAACACCAAACCATATTCCCATGGCATTATTACAGTATTAACTATCCATAGCCACAGATATTATGATTAAGCAGTGATAAAACGGGGGTCCCAGAAAAAGGCCGAAAAGACCGAGTCATTAGACCATGATTTCCGAGTCAAATTATAATGATTTGAAGCAGGCCATGCTAAGGCACCTTTTGCTTTTTTTTTTCTTTGCTTTATCATATCCTGACTGACGACAAAACACACAAAAAAGATGCTTGGACCAAAGCTCTCTGCAAATTTTATCTTCCAAAAGGGGATTGTGTCTCAAAGTGGACCTCTCACTTGTAGTAAATGATACTACTTGCATAAAAATGCAAGTTTTAAGATTTTTTTTTTTTTTTTTAAATTAGTTTTTAATATAAGGAAGATGTTTTATTTATTTTACTTCTTTTAATTTAAAGTCTTTTGCATACTAGAAATTTATAATGTTTGTAAATTTGTTATTAATTGAACTGCGCTTATATATATATATATACACACGACAAATATATAAAATGCAAGATTTTGTCTGAACGGAAGACAAAACATTATTTTGAGAAAAAACCTCACACTTCTACATTGAAAACACAATTAAAAGCCCCTACATGTCCTAGTGAGTAGAATATTTTATTTGTTTTTAATGTAGGAGAGAGCATTTGAATCCAAGGACTATCTCATTAGGTCACTTATTTGTTTTATTTTTTATTAGTCAAAAAGTTGTTCTAATCAAATTTTGACAATTTTTAGTTATTGAAATTCATGTGTCAATTTCGTGTATGTCACATATGAAGGACATTTTTATGATTCACAACCTAATTAATCAGTTCATATATTAATAACAACCTTTATTTCTTTCAATTTCTTCCTTTGCCAACTATTTTCCTTCTCAAGGTTGTTTGATTGGAAGAAATGAGAACTTATTAAAATTTGAGTTAGTTAATGAAATTATAAATAACAAAAATGTCCCTCATGGGACTGACACGTACTCAGCAAGTGAATTTTGGTAACTGAAAATTGCCAAAATTTGGTCATGAGAACCTCTTTGTCCAATAAAAAATAAAACGAAATCTAATTATTCAAACAATAAAAATATAAAAATTAAAATAACTAATTTTCCATAGCCTTTTTTTTTTTTTTTTTTTCCTTCCTCCAATATAGACTGTGGTAGTAATGGATCCTAAGGAATTTGTAAATCAAGGAACTCCAATTCATGACGAATTGTCCCAAGTAAAATGATCACTTTTTTTCCCCATTATGCCCAAATTAGTATGGGATTAAGTGTATTCCCACAGAAATACAATAAATAATGCAAAGAAATTGGCATGCAGAAGCTGAAGACAAAAGACATGGGATAATGGGGGCAGACATCGGGAAACCAGGAGCCCCAGTACTTCCTTCCTCATACCCTGCAATTGCCCCAGCGAAAAAGGCCATTGTAAGTTGCAACACTGATCTTGATTTTCTGCCTCGCTTTTTCAGCAACCCAAACTTCGTCCAATTTAATTACTAAAACATACTTCATCGGTTTTTTTTTTTTTTTTTTTAATTTATTATTTGTCACCCAACAAATTTTGACACTCTTAAAAAATATATATCGAAATTAATGTAAATTTTTAATTTAAAAAATTAAAATAATTTTTAACTACTCATTATTTATAAATAATTAACAAATAATACTCATTCTATTAAGAAAGCTTAACTCAGTTGATAACCGTCTTACTTATGATTCGATAAATCATAAATTCGAGATGCGTTAGAGATGAGAGTGCTTAAAAAATTTCAATATATATATACATATTACTCCTTCATTATTATTATTTTTTTAATCACATACAAAAAAAAAAAAAAAAAAAGAAATAAAAATATTTCCTTTAAAAAAAGATATGAAAATTTATCTGTCTTCGAGTTGAAAGTAATAAAATATCCTTTGATTTTATTTTCTTCAATAAAAGTAATTAATAATTATGAGTTATAAAATATTAATTGCAAGGAATACTAAAAAAAAATATTAATAAATTCACTTTAAGTTCCTATTGTAACAAATAAAAAAAACTTTAATTTCTCCCCAACCTAACACATGTAAAAAGGAAGATACTTTTTAAGTATTATATAAAAGAATTAAAATAATAATAATAATAAATTTTATCTTAATTTTATAAGGTGACCAGTCTTTTTTGTTCTATTATTACAAGTAAAATAAATAAATAAATAAAAATATATTGATATTTTCTCTATATAAAAAGTAAAGGGTAAAGTGTCCCATGACACTTGAACTTTTCTCGATTCTCAATTTTGCACTCCAACTTTTTTTTTGTCTCAAACTTGTATTTCAACCTTTTTTTTTTGTCTCAAATTTGCACCTCCATTACTTATTTCCGTCAAGTTAAAAAAGTCAACCATTTGTTTGACTTTGGGAGGGGTAATTTTGTCCTCCTCATGCGCGGGAAGTTACAGTTGAGGTAAAATTACACTTTATTTGTTATTGCTATATATTAGTTATATTCATCTTCATTTTAAGCACTAAAATTCTTACTTTGCATTCCCCTCCAGATTTCTAGTTCGAAATTCAACCCATGTTCATGCGGTATGTCAACAATGGAGAATTGTTGGTGCCCAAGTGTTATTGTGGAAGATTGAGTAAGGTGAAGACTTCTTGGACTGATACAAACCCCTCAAGATGATTTGCGATGTGTAACAAAGAGGTTTCACTTACTGCCTCTTTTCATTCTTGTTTGTAAATCATGTAATTCTTTGAAATCTTTTGCAGGGCAATGCCGATGGAAGAGAAAGTTGTGGGATTTTTCAGTAGTTGGACCTAGAAATTTATAATCAAGCTACAGAAGTAATACTAGGGTTGTTGCGAAGAATCAAACTAATGGAAGAAGAGGTCAAATCTAGTAGAATGCATCCCTTACAAATGCTGAAGGGAGAATATTGAAATTGAAGATGCAATCAACAAAGTTGAAATGCTATGGTGGTAAATGGAAGATTTGTTGTGTTGTTGTCATGCTCTTTTGTCTTTTAGCATGGGTTTTTTGCCTTGTATTGTTGTTTTCCTTTCCTTCAAGTCATAGCAGTAGCAAAGATATGTTGAAGTTAGGTTAGGATGGTGGTTTGTACTTAACCTTAATGTTGATGGTATGTACTTAACCTTAATGTTGTAATGCATTTCAGACATTTAATTTGTAAAATTTGTCTAGTTGTTAATGAAATGAGGCAAAATGAGACAGATTACTTGGGGCATATTTGGTTTGCAAAAATATTTCTCATTTATATATTGCCAACTCAAGGAAACAAGTGGTCAAAGACTAACCATGTTAATAAAAGCTAAGATCAGTGAGTTTGTTTACAGCAACAAAGATCTAATTTTGATTCCAATAAACAACTTTGACATTCCAAAGCAAAATTAAAACACATTTATGCCAATACAGCTTTAATGCACATAAAAGGACAAGTTGTTTAATGTGTCATTGATTAAATCAATTCAAAGATTCTACATGTTCCCTCCCATGTGTCCCTTCCACCAAAATCACTTTCTTTTAGGTGGTTTTCTTAAATGTGAATATTTGTTTCTTGGACCACCATCTCGTAACCAAGCTTTTCCAAAATCTTCATATGACTTTTGTGCTCTAGATCTAGTAGATCTTCTCCTTGGTTGTGGTTGTGCTTATGTCTGTGCTTGTTCTCTTGTTGTAGATCTAATGTTGGGTTTGTTTCTTCTAGCTTCAGCAATAATATCATCTACCCTTTGGAGAAATTCTTCTACTGGCACCTCATCACTTGCCAAATCTGTTGCTCCTTCAGTTGCTTCCTCATCTTGGCTTTGTTCTCCTAATTCTTGATCTCTTCTGTTGTGGTTGTTGTTGTTTCTGCTATTGCTGGTTCTTCCTCAGTTGTTGCTGCTTGTTCTTGTGTTGCCTTTTCAGTTGTTGTTGCTTATTCTTCATGTTGTATCATTAGATTGTTTTTCAGTTGCTTCCTTTTCTTGTACCTGCATTAAACAAGTAATAATGTAGGTTATATATACTAAATAAGAACTAAGAACTCAAATGAAATACAAAGTGTTTACCTAGGATCTGGTTGTGCTTTTTCTCTTTCTTTTAGATCCTTTAAGCTTTCCTCTTCCACTTGGTTGTGTTAAGGTTGCATTTTTAGGTTGGGAACTTGTTGAGGTTCCTGTTGATGGCTTTGAAGATGGATTGATAACAGTGCACTTTGCATTGTTATGACCTCACCTCCACAATTGTGACAATGTATGACAATACTTCTTGGAATCCTCCTCCCATGATTCTTACATTCATCAAACTATCTCTTCCTTGCTTTTCTTGGCCTGCCTGTCTATTTATATGATCTTGGAGGGTCTAATTGAACCCCTTCTCCTTTTGGCTACATATCACTTCCATTAATTGGTACTAGAACATTGTCATACAATTTATTGAAAGTTTGTACGCTATAATAGGTATGAACTAGTTCATGGGTATTTTGGCCCTTTTTGTGAAGGGGAGCAATGGAATGTACACAGGGAATTCCAGTCAGAGACCAAAGCTCACAACCACAACAATTTCTAGCCAAATCAACAATGAATTGCTGCCCCTGAGGTCCTTTAACTTGGTAAGCATCTAACCCATTCCAAATAGGTTTCCAATCTCTAGATGCAATCACAGCCTCCTCAAATTTTTCCCTTATCTTAGGTGTGGAAGGTTCTTGAGGTTGTTTTCTCATCCAAAGTCTCCTTTTTTGGATTCCTTCCATCATCAATTCTCTAATCCCTTCCATTATTGATAGCACAGGTAGATTTCTAACCTCAAGTATATATACATTGAATGATTCACATAGATTATTGCAAAGCATGTCACACTTCACATGTGTTGGAAAAAAAAGCTTTCACCCAACAATCCTTCCTAGGCCCATTAACTACCCAACTATATGCATCAATGTCTTATTCTTCCAATTCCCTCAGTGCATTTTTATACAAACAACTATTACTTGAACTAGTTATTTTCCACAACTTATCCTTTAATGTTTTACTTCTGTGTAGCTTCTTAAAATTGCAGTACATATGCTGAACACAGTAACTGTGATCACATTTTGACAGTACTTCAATAAGAGCTGCATATAACCCTTACAACATGATCATAAAATAATATTAGTTCATAACCTAATATAGATACAATATAAATAATGGAATTGTGTAGCATCCTTACCTTTTGTATATAAAAAATGATAGTTAATGCATAACCACAATTTGGAATTTCCAAATCTGCTTCCAACAACTGGAAAAACCACTTCCACTGTTCTGTGGCTTCTTTTTCAACAACAGCCCAGGCTATAGGCCACCACCCATTACTGCCATCACTTCCCACTGCTTATAATAGTTTTCTAGGGAATGTTCCCTTCACATGACAATCATTCACTCCAATAATTGGCCTACAATGTTCCTTCCACTCAGCTTATAGGCTTCCTAGACACATATACAACCTTTGGAACCTTGGTTGTCCACCATTTTCTCTAAAATTCTCATGTACAATGTCAACTGTTGAATTGGGATATGTTCTCAATATTTTAGCCCTGTAATCCCATATCTATATATAGTGGAATGCCCTATCCCCTTCTATCAATGATAATGTTATGATTTTGTCTTACTTATCTCAACCTTTTATTCCTCTTTAATGTTTTATCTTATCAACTTAACAGGCATTTTTGGGTTCACCCTAAACCTTTCTACATACCTCTCAACTACCCACTTAGATGTGACTAGCCTATTCTTCCAATCTCAAATTCATAGACTTCACAACCAAGTCCTTACCCTTATTTGCCTACTAAATACTTGCAAAGATAAACCATTTACAATCTTTTGTGGTGCAAATGGCCCTTACCCTCTTGGGTTCTGATGGCTTATACTTGCAATCTTTGCCAAGATTGATGCAGTAGTTCCTAACTGCCTCTTTAAACTCTTGTCCATCTTAAAATCTCAAACCTAACTCAAAACTGGGGTTTCCTCCTGTCCCTCTCACTGTCAAAATATGTATATCTGTCCCTATATTCCCACTCATCATCACCACTACTTTTAGCTCCACTACAAATGCTATCTTCATTCATGGTATCAAAGCCTTGATCATGAGTTGATTTTGTTGCCCCTTGTGTTCTAGTATGTGCACCTTCCTTTTTCTTTCTTACCTGTTCTTTGCCTCTTCTTTTAGGTGATGCTTCATTAACTGTGCTACTTTCATGTTCAGGTATAACTATTGAGTTTGTAGTTGCTTCAGGTTCAACTTCAGGTAGGTTTTCATTTTCTTCATTGTCCGTTTCATACCCCTCTGTATATTTGTCAAATGTTTCATCATCTTGACAATATTCATCATCACTGAAGTTGTTAACCCTGCAGCCTTCATTACTTGAGTTTCCTCCAACAGTTATGTGATCTTCTGCATTTGCTGTTTCATCCCCTCCCCTTTCTTCATTGTTCTCTGCATTTCCTTGCTCTATTTCTTGCCTATCAGCCTCAACTTCATTAGTTTCATCTTCTTGATCACCAATTTCCTCAACTTGTTGTCCCTCAGTCTTAAGTTGGACATTTTCTTGACTCCCAACCCCAACATGACCAACTTCAGCACTAACCTATTTAGTTTGTTGTCCACCAATCCCAAGTTGGTCATTTTCTTGTGTCTCAGCCCCTAGATGCTCAACTTTAGTACCAACCTCCTGACTTTGATGTCCCTAAGTCCGATGTTCTGAATTTGGTTGTGTCTCAATCCCTACATGGTTTTCTTCCCCCCAAAATTGCTCAATCTCAGTATGTATAGTGAATTCATCTCCTTCAGTCCCTACTTGCTCAACTATAGGCACCACTTGCTCAGATTTAGATTCTACAATAAATTGGTCTCTCTTAGGTCCCATTTGCTCAACTTCAGCAACAAGTTGCTCAGGTTCAGCTTGTTGCTGTCTCTCAAATAAAGATGGCTCAAATGGCTTAAAACCCTGCTCTTCAATAAAACTCAATCCCCCTATTACTTCTTGTACATCAGTGAAGTACCCCACATCAGCTAACTATCATATATATTCATCAATTTGTGTAAATGTTTCCTCAGGTTGGGACATAATAGGGTCCTCTAATGTTTCCTCATGTTGTCGAGAAATGACTGTATAAATCGCCTCAGTTCCACTTCCATGCCACCCAAATAGTAATGGTTTTTTGCTCCTAGCATTTACTTGTTTATTTAGAGTCTTTCTCCTAGCATAGTAATGATATGCATTATTATCATCTAGTTGTTCTATTACCACAGAACTTTTCTTTGGTTCCAACTTCATATAAGGCTGATTTTTCAAGATTTTTATTATTTCCTTTTTCTCTCTGTTTTCACAATCAAACTCCATCACTTTGAAATGTCGAACCCATTCACACATACACAAAATGTCCTCATCTCTTGCTACTAGTTTAAGTCCAGTTTTGAAATCTCCCATAGGTTCCAAGTAAGAGTACAACATAGGACCCCTCTGGTTGCTAACTTTTTTGAGCATCGCATTTATGTCTAAAATGCTCATTCTATCTTTATCACAATAATCCACAAACTTCTATTTCCCACTATTAAAACTACGGTATCCCCTTTCTTCAAACCATTGACCCCCATAATATAGTTTCAAAGCAAAAAAATCATCATCAGCATCTATATAGAAACCATGACAATGCAACAAAGATTTAATATTTCTACTTTCCCCCATAATACAATAAAGAGAAAAAAAAAAATAACAACATAACTAACAAGTAATTCCAAGAACAAGAATCGAACACCCATTAACAAAACATTTCAAATACCCACAGTAGTTGGAACTTAAAAAAATTGAACATTAACGTGCACTGAAACGGCATAAATATTTCAGACCTTTAAGATAACAAAAGAGAGGTTTTATTTAGTTTCTTACCATAGAGAGTAAATGGGTTAATGTGATTGTGATTTCTATGTCTGATCTTCTAGTTGAATGGCATTTTCAAATCTTACTTGATGAAATACAGACTTCGCACAAAAACTCACACAGAAACACACTTAATTCTCACTTCCTTACAGTTTTTCAGAAATAGAGTGGAGAATATCACAGTCACCATCAACCAAAATGAACGAAGAAGAAGAAGAATAAAGTTTAAATTTTTATTCGAAGTTGACCTTTACAATACCCAGCAAAGTGAAATTTTGTCTCATTTGTAACTTCCCGCACATGAGAAGGACGAAATTACCTTCCCAAAGTCAAACAAATGGTTGACTTTTTAAACTTGACAAAAATAAGTGACGAAGGTGCAAGTTTGGAACGAAAAAAAAGTTAGAGTGCAAGTTTATGACGAAAAAAAGTTGGAGTGCAAAATCAGGAATTGAGAAAAGTTCAGGTATCATGGGGACACTTTACCCAAAAGTAAATATATATATATATAGATATTGTGATATCTTGTCCTGTATTATAAATATACATTGATATGTTTTTAGTGTTAAATAGTTGACAATAGGTGTCGTTAAGCTAATAGTTAATCAACTTGGACTATGGGAGTTAAGTAATATATTATATTTGTAGTGGAAGTCACCTCAAGAGTCTTCGACATTCACTCTATTGATGTTAAGTTTAGGCTAATTTTGTTTGGCTATAACGAGGACCTTAGGCTTTGAGGAGGTGAATGTGATACCTTATCCATACTATAAGGATACGTGAATATGTCGTAAAATATAAATATGCATCAAGATACTCATTATTAAATTAGAATATCTCCTTTAATACAATGAAGACAATATTTGCAAGGTGAAATCATGACACACACACACACACACACACACACATATATATATATATTCATGAAATTATGAGCTCCATTATAAGAATTACATTTATCATTGAATATTAAATTGTTTCATACGAATTCAGTTTTTAGATAATTTTTTTTTTCTTTTTACTTATTATTTAAAAAAAAAAATTAATGCAACATTTATTAATTTTTTTAATACTTTTTAATTAATAATTTTTTAATTTTTATTTATTTATACTTTTTTTTAAAAAAATTACTTAAAATATCTTATCAATGTTATATATATATATATATATAAGGGTAAATGGGAACGCTAGGCCTATGGGGTGCGATTGCTGCAATGATCGAAGTTATCGGAGTGATGATGTCACCAAGCAAATAGCTTGGTATGAGTTTGGGCTGGGAAAGGGAAGCTGCTCTGCAATGGTTTAGGAACATGTCGGGCTAATTGGGTTTCTGGGTGATACCTGCATATATGGGGATCCACACATTAACGCTCGCTCTGTGTTTACCTTACATCATCTTCTTTGATGTCGGTGCTTCCCTCCCTTTCGGTTTCATTCCAGCCATGTTCTGTGTTTTCTCGACTAAGGGTCCTCGGTGCTTCTCTATCCTTCTGGATTGGCAGTGTGTTCGATAGTGGTGACTACAATGGTCGGCAGCGAGGGCAATGAGCGACAATAGTTTGAGAAGATGAAGGAGAAGAGAAGATTCAAAACCCTAAAAAAAAAAAAAAAAAAAAAAAATTGAATAATACCTCTTAATTTTTTGGTTATTATAATTAAACCTTATGTATATTAATTTACTAAAATACCCTTTTAAAAGTCATGTGACTTGCACATGATTTAACAGAATTTACTATTTAATAGAAAAAAGTAACAGAAGTGCTATTTTGGTACAAAATAAAAGTTGTAGTGAAAGTTTGGTACGAAAAAGAGTTGAGGTGCAAACTCGGAAATTGGGAAAAGTTCAGGTGCACTAAGGACACTTTACCCATATATATGTACATGTAAATATCTTATCAATGTTGATTGGATGAAACTAGTAGGCCAAAGAGCAATGTTTCTCTCTCTAGAAAGTTGCTCCACTGCTTAGTACTATAGCTACTATGACCAACGGAGATACCAAACTACCTCAGTTGTCGGAAGATCGAGAACTGACCGAACCCAGCTCTAAGAAACATAAACCACTCAATAATGAGGTGAACAGTAGCCCTGTAGACAATGATATGGAGATCTTGGTGGAGGATCTACCCCCAGCCCTGTAGACAATAATATAGAAAATAATCAATTAAAATAATAAAAATAATATAATTTTTTCTTACCTCCATAAGTCCAATCTTTAACATAGATCAAAGACTCTACAAGATCAGATGATAGAGAACTTTTGTATTAATGAAGAACTCGACCACCACTACTAAATGTAGACTCGAAAGCAATTGTAAAAATAGGAACAGTAAGCATGTCTCGAACAAAATTAGCTAACAAAGGATAGCTATATTGATGAGCCTTCCAATAAGTTAAAACATCAAGTTCAGCATTCCTATCAACCCTTGGCTCATCCAAATACAACTCTAGTTTTGATTTCTGCATATGCCTTGCGACATCTTCATTCTCAAAATCATCAAATTCCTAAAATACAAAATAGAATAGTTACACAAAATAAATTGTATATAACAAAGAATTAAACCTTAAAATAAAAAAATAAAAAAAAAAAGTCTAGTAATAGTAAAAGAAATAATCTGTAAAATACTTGAACTTTCAATATTTTCTTTATCTTTATCTTTCTTAGTTGAATTTGATTTGGGACTTAAAATTGGAATTTTCTTGTCTAAGAAGAAAAATTAGTCATGTACTCTTCAAAAATAGAAAACAATTTGGATTTGAATAGTGAGCATTCCAAGGATCCATAATTACCATAAATTTCCTTATAACAAAAGTTAACAAAATTCATCTTAAATCGAGGATCAAACACAACAGCCATAGCCAAAAGTAGACTGTACTCCTTCCAATATTTATCAAACTTTGAATATATGTCAATTGCAATCTTCTTCACATAAGGATCAAAACCTTTAATTTCTTCCATCAACTTCAACTGAATCATAAACACATGAGGAAAATACAGATTGGAAGTAGGACTCCTTACACTAGAGAATGTGTTTGTTGCATTATAGAACAATTTTAAAAATCCACATATTTTCTCCACTCTATCATATTCTTCACTAGATGGATTATACTTGAAATTAGAATCTCTCAATTGCAAGTGACAAAAAGCAAGCTTATAATAAAGAGCACTGGAGAGCATCAAATACGTAGAATTCCATCTTGGAGGAACATCTTGCTTCAAAGACTTTTTTGAATCAAGAAAAGTATGACCCACACACTCCAAAAACTTTTGTTTTCTAGATGGTGACCCTTTCACATATTTCACACATTCTCTAACTTTTCCAATAGATTCATCAATCTCTTTAAATTCTTCTCTAACAATCAAATTGAGAATATGTGCACAACATCTTACATGAAAGAAAGAACCATGATCTATCAAACAATTGTGCAAATTCAACTGATTCTTCAAAATCTCAACACATGAACTATTTCAAGAAGCATTATCCAAAGTTATAGAAAACAATTTCTTTTTAGTTCCCCAACTAGCAACCAAACTATAAATCTTCTCAGCCAAGGCAACACTAGAATGAGGTGGAGGCATATATGAAAAGTTCAAAATTCTTTTATATAATACCCAATTTTTGTCCATATAGTGTGTAGTTAAACTCATGTACCCATCTGCAGCTATTGAAGTCCAACAATTAGAAGTCAAGCAAATTCTACTAGGACATTGTTTAAGTTGAAGAGCTATTTTTGCACTATGATCCACATGAACCTTTTTAATCTCAAACTTGCAAGTTTTTCTACTAATATGAGAAACATCAGGCTCAAAGTATGAATGAATAGCTCTAATACCCTCATACTCCACAAAATATAAAAGTAAATCATGTCTAATAACAGCATTAATCAACAATTCCCTAAATTTGGTTTGTTCAAATTTTCTAACCCTTGTAGTCAAGCTCCCACTCGCAGATTCTAAGATGTATTGTCCTATGTCTTTTGTATCAATTCTAGGACATTTCTCAATATGCTTTCTCAAATTACCTGTTCCATATCTACTAGCTGAAAGATATACTTGACCACATTTTTTGCATTTGCATCTTTCTTTCTCATCTTTATTTTGTGTTATCACTTCAAAATATTTCCAAACATTGCTTGTTTGTTTTCTTTTTTGTTTTTGACCACTTGTAGATGACTCCTTTGAATTCTTGTTCTCATCCGTACTTAATTGGACATCTTCATTCTCAGTGTTATTTTCTTCATCAAGTTCTGTTGGATCTCCCTCTTAAAGTAAATCTATATCTAAAATAAAAAAAAAAATTAAATAAATATTTCATATAAAAATGTATATTTATATAAATAAGATTATAAGGAGTACTATATAAAAGGAGATATTATAGAATATACATTGGAGATTAAGTTATTATAGTTTAAGTTACATACACAGTCTAAATTTCAAAATAAACTTTAAAGTCTCAATCAAAATTTCTGAGTATTATATATGTAGATATTCATAAAGATTTAGTTCACAATTTAAAAAAAAAAAAAAGCTGCACAATATTTAATTATTAATTGAAATAACAACTGAAGATGTAGAGAGAAAGAGAGAGAAAACGGAAGAAGACGATCGTTTTTCAACAATTCATCATTCCTGCAAAAATAAAATTCTCTGATTTTTTTATTTATCATTAAATAAGATTTTATCTCTTTATAAAAAAATACGATAATTGATGTGTTTTTGATTTAAAAAAAAAACTAAATACCTTTTAATTTTAATTTGAGGATTAATATATATTTGTTAATAATAATATTACTTAATTCTCCAATAGAAAATTTAATTACAATGATTATAATATATATTAAAAATTGAGTCAAGGTCACTTTCTTTACTAATCTATAGATGAAAGATTTCTATTTTGTCATGTTTGTCAAGGTTTGAATTATTTATATGGGCACTTTTGTTTATACTAACAATAATAATAATAATAATTTTCTTTCTTTTTCATTTTTAATTTTTTTTTAAAAAAAAAAAAAACAAAGGTAAAGATATAATAACGCATAAAGAACAAAAAAAAAAAAAAAGAAAATTCTAAAACAAAGGAGACACATCTATTCTCCTTAGGGAATTACAGTTACCCTCATTCTAGAGCTATTCTATTTCTTCATGTCAGGCACTTCTTGGAAATTGATTTTGGATCAACTATGCATAAAACGCTTGTAAAGAAATTGCATAATCAAAATTAAAGGCATAGAGCTCTTCATTGTTTCAAGTTCAACTAGAAGAAAAGTGGTGGTACAATAACAAAAATACAAGTTTTCACGCACAAAAATAAAATAATTTAGAGATACAAAGCATACCTCTTGAAGCTTAATTTTTCTGTATCTTGTATCTTGTCTTCTACCGTCTTCTTTGTATTTTAAAAAGAAATAAAAAGTTGGTTTCAGGTAAGCATATATAGCTACACAAAGTGACTTAAAAATTAAAGCGTAAACTATCCTAGTTGCACCTGAACTTTCTCAGATTCTAGGTTTTGCACCTGAACTTTAAAAAGGTCATAAATCTTTTAAAACGTTCCATAAATTACTCTTCCGTCAATTTTGACCGTTAAGTTGGCAAACGGTCAAAATTTTGACTTTTTCAAAACAAAATTTATGGGCATTTTTGTCCATTTATAACAAATTAATAAGAAGGTGGTCAATAGTCATATTATAGAAAGTTATGGATCATTATGTATTTTTATTTTTTTTTAAGTTAAAGATGATAATTTTTTAAAATTTAAAGATTAGGGTTTTAAAACTTTTAAATCACTTCTTCTTCTTTTTTCCCCAAGTGCTACCACAGCCACTGCCAGCACCACCAACTCCATCGTTGTCCTTGCCACTTCAATACTTTTCATCACACCCAACAGACCACCGACCGCCATCATTCCCCATCGATAAACGTGAAAATGGGAAGAGATATCGTGCTCGTTCAAGGTACTAGAAGTCTACCTCATTTAATCTCACTAGATCCGTCGCTACTAAGGCCAACAAGGCACTGCCCATACAACTTAGAGAACCCGCAGCTCACATTCTCAAAGCCATATCCCTCGACATAATGGGCCACAAAAATGCAGCTTTGAAATTAGTGGACCTCTATCGCCAGCGATCAGGAAAGCATTGTCCGAGAAGGAGAGTGGAGATTTTGTGTTAGAGTGCAAAAATGCCTTTAATAAAGCCTTGGGAATTGATCCTGAAATTGTTGAATAGTCCACTCAAGATTAAGAACAATTCCATTAAGGTTTGTGTTACTCTATTCATTACAGTTTATTTTTACACAAAGGGGTAGTACTTAAATATTGTTAGGTTTTGTTTCTTGTTTTGTTGGTGGTGGTGATTGGAGGAGAAAAAAAGGAAAGAATTCAAGGAGGAATGGTAGAGATATAGAGATTCAGTTCAAATTTCTTCAGAAAAAGAAGAGGAGAAAGGGGGGAAGGTGACGACAATGGCGGTGGAGGCATGGAGGTGATGGCAGCGACGGAGATGGAGGTGGCAGTGATAGCAGTGGCGGGAGAGGCACACAGAAAAAGAAGATATTTAAAATTTTTGAAAATTATAATCTTTAACTTTAAAAAAAATAAAAATGCATAATGACCCATAACTTTCTATGAAATGACTATTGACCACCTTTTTATTAATTTTTTTATGAATGGACAAAAATACCCATAGATTTTGTTTTGAAAAAGTCAAAATTTTGACCGTTTGCCAACTTAACGGTCAAAATTAACAGAAGGGCAATTTGTGGAACTTCTTAAAAGTTAGAGTGCAAGTTATGACCTTTTTAAAGTTCAAGTGCAAAACTTGGAATCTGAAAAAGTTCAGGTGCAATTAGGATAGTTTGCACAAAATTAAAATTAAAATTAAAATTGTCATATACCAGTACTAGACTTACCAATTCCATTAAAAATAAAGAAAACTTGGATTCTTGAACCTCTGAATCACTCAATCTTTTAAAAAACGTGAAGAATAAATAAACTTCTCCAAAATTTTGAGAAAAAAAGGAAAAACGGATTTCAGAAATGTTCAACACGAGACAAAAGAAATTTCCCACAGTTTCAAAGAAGAGAGGAGAGACGACTTTCAGAAACGTTGAAGAGGAAATCCCATAGGAAGATAAGAGAGAAGAGAGACGATCATAAATGAAAAATGTTAGGATTTCAAATTTTAATTTTTAGAATTTCATAAAAATTGATAAAAGTTAAAAATTTTAAAATGTAACAAACAATTAAATAATAAAATATTATGAAATATATATATATATATATATATATATTTAAACAGGTTGGCGGGTCAAAAACGGGTTGAGCGGGTTTAACCCATTTATAATCTGAACACGATTAACCTTAAACCGGTTGACCCACTCTGACACAAATTAGCTAACCCTCAACCTGAATCCTATTTTCTTGTCGTTTTTGTGTCGCGTCTAATATTGTCAACCCTAATTTTTGGTATAGTACCAAAAACTCGCATTTAAAATTTATCTAAATTTAATTTGAATTAAAACATATAAATATTCATTATTAATTCTAGACATATATATGAATACAACAACAATAGTTAACTAATTAAACTGAATTTAAGATAAGGCGTGCAATTTGGAGGGACTTATTTCCTTTAACATTTTTACATAAAATCTAGGAAAATTGGCCGGTTTAGTCCCTTATCTATTTTTAATAATTAACATAGGTCCACAATCTATTTTTTTGACCTGTTAAGTCCCATAACTTTTTACGACC
>JAXGGT010000131.1:2907915-2919977 GCA_035583425.1 Marsdenia floribunda | reverse complement strand
TTTCTCATAATTTCTCTCTTCTTTTGTTGTATTTTTAGACAAAAATTAGTCAAAAGGACATGTTTGTCCAAATAAAAAAAATGAGAATTCGTGTATCCAAAAATAAAAAATAGAGACTCATTTGTCCAAACGAAAAAAGAATGGAGATTAATTTATTCAAAAATAAAAAACAAAGATCCCTTTATTCAAACGAAATTAATTTAACGACTAAAATGATCAATTTTTCGACCAAAATAAGGGGGAAAAAAATTATTTTTTATTTTATAAAGAATAATTAATAAAATATATATATATTTTTTTTGGTAAAATAAAAGTTGATAGCATATAATCTATATATTAGACTCGTGATCTGTGGGGGTACACAATATATCCAACCAACAATTTAATTGTTGTTCCTGTGTGAATGGCTTTAATTGAGCCCTTCCATTAATGCAGGAATCGTACGTCTCTCTTCACATAGCTGTCGAAAAGCTAGCCTAGGTATTCTTCGATTATCTCTATGTATACCTCCATTTGTAGTGCGTTGATTTTTCGATGAAGCGTCAACGTACTTAGACCTTCAAGAGGTCAGGAGGGACCACATATCCACTTTATATCCTCCATGATATATATATATATATATATATATATTTGGTACTGTCTTGTACAATTGTAAGGTTTTACGCGGTGTCATCTTTGCTTTTTGATTAATGAAATTGTAATTCAAGATGTCATTTTTTTGTCATTTTGTTTTATTATCTTTGTTAATATAACAAAAGGAAAATTAGGGTTCAGTCTCCATACTATTTTTGAATAAGTTTTTTAAAATTTTTTTTGGTTAAATTTCATTCTCAATTAATTTTTTACCTTTTAATTAAATTCTCTAGCAGGTGAAAAAAAAAAAAAGTTACTGGAATTTTTTTTTTTAATACGGAAGGTATTTTAGGAAAATATCTATTAAAAGTAAACGTGTTGTTGGTTGACGAAAGAATAAATCGTCAATTTAGTCCCTTAAGTTTATATTTTGATATGTTATAGTCCCTCATGTTTATTTTTGTTCAAAGTAGTCTCTTAAAAATTTTTAAATTAATCAAAGTGGTCATTTGACCGTTAACATCTAAATATTTCATTAACTTTTCTTGCGCGTGCCCATTTTAGAATTAAAGATGAAAATTAATTAATTTTTTTAATGGGATAGATGAGATGTAAAAGTACAAAAATAGCCCTCTAAAAAAGGCACGCACAAGGAAAGTTAACGAAATATTTAGATATTAACGATCAAATGACCATTTTGATTAATTCAAAATTTTTAAAGGAATACTTTAGACAAAAATAAATATAAATGACCATAATATATTAAAACATAAACTTAAGGGACTAAATTGTCGATTTATCCTCGATGAAAGTATCATTGGGGTTGAGCTATAAAATGACTAAATCGGACTATAGGCTCCGCTGAAAGAATCGCTAAATCCTGATCGGGCTTTTGTATGGGTAATTTACTTTTAATGGATATTTTTTCAAAATACCCTTTGTATTTAAATTTTTTTTTTTTTTTTTTTTTTTTTTACTTGTTGAAGGACTTAATTAAAAGGTGAAAAATTGATTAATAATGAAATTTTACTAAAAAAAAATTTAGAAGCTGAACCGACTATTAAAAATAGTATTAAAACTAATTCAACTATTTTGCCTATAACAAATAAATAAATTCACCTACCCAAAAAAAAAAAAACCAAATATACAAATAAACAATTCTTTTTTTTTTTTTGTTTTTTTTTTTAATGGGTGTGTCCATGTGCTGTATATATACGCCGGAGGAAGTAGTTGTAAGTTATAATTATGGGGGCAATAATGGAGAGGGCATCAATTATATAGTTTGTCATTTTCTTTACTACCTTCCAAATGGAACGCGTCAGAGGCGGCTTTATTAATAAGGGACTACTCCTAATTACCAAAAAAAAAATAAGGGACTACTCCTTCATAAGTTTGATAAGAAAACAAAAGGGAAATTACCAAATTCGTCTCAAAAATTTTTTTTTTTTTTTGATTAAATAATTTCATCTTTTCACTATATTTTCAGTTAATTTTATTGATAAATAATTTTTGACTTAACAATTTGATTCTTTTATCAGTTCTCAAGTGGATTATCAGTTACTAATTTTATTTCAAGGTTTGAATAAAAATAAAATAATAAATTCATGTTGGGTGTTTTATATTACGGTTAAGTTAAATACTAATTAACGTTTAATTAATTTATTTTCCTTTTTACCCCCGATTTTATCCATTTGCTTCACGTCGATTATTGGTGCTCCGATAGGCCGGAGCTCCGATTCTTTTCTCTCTTCTCCGTCGAAGAAAAGTTGTTCTCGAATTCATGAAAGTTCTTTGTATATATCCCTAACCGTAATGTGATGAGCTTGACAACTATCTCCGCCTACGAAGCAATTGCTGACGTCAGCATTCGGAGGCAACAATTTTCGGTTGAATTTATTGTTTTGTGGGAGATAAACTAAGCGATGATACATACACATATATATATATATATATATATATATGAAAATACTGTTACTGTAGTTGTTATATACACCAGTTTGTTGGTATGTAGAAATAGAGGATAAGCGCAATGATACTATTTGTTTTGGCACATTTTAGGTGCACCTCACATATTTATAATACACTTTTCTATCGTGAGAGTCGTGCTAATGTTGTTCGCTTTCGCATACTTTAGATGCACCTCACGGGTTTAAAATACTTTATTGAGTAAAGAGCTTCAGGTCCTATTTAATAATTGCTCAAATATCTACTAAGTGAGCGATGTAGAAACTTAGTTCACAATAATTTATTAATTTTATCTGTAATAAACAAAAAAAAGTAACCCAAAAAAAAAAAAAAAAAAAAAAATCAGAGGGAGTGGCTGGTAAACAAACTGGCCACGTAAAATCATCAAGGTAATTAAGAGCCGTTGCTAAAAAAAAAAAAAAAAAAAATACAAAAACAAAAACAAAAGGAAAAGAAGAAGAAGACGCCGGCCGACTCTGATGAAGAAGAATATCAAGTGGCAATGTCGTGTAGATCGGACAGTGGATCCATGAAGAAGACTGGAAGTAGTAATTAATGAGAGAAGATGACAGGTGGACAGATGGAAGCATAGCGGCTAGTTCTTTAGTTTCCGTGGGGTCCACCCCCTTGGTTCCCTGTGGAGTTGGCAATGGTTGACTTCAATTCTTTCTACAAATACTAACTCCCATATGCGCAGGCTTTTTTTTTTTTTTTTTCCCAACTAATATAATATTCAGTCTGTTATAAAATTATTGGATTACAATAAGATAATTAGAAATAAAGATAATAATATGAAAGTAATAAGATAAGAGAGATAGGAAGAAAGAGAGAATTTTTCATTAATTTCTCAACTCTTGTAAAAATCTTACAAATAAAACAAATGTCTCATATTTATAGATGGAGTATGATCTTGTTTATGGGGTATTGCATCACCAATTGCATCATCATCAAAATTACTTCATGGCTAAGTAGAAGGATAATATTTATCCTATCATCATAATTACTTCAAATTGAGAAACGATGATGACTTCAAGTTAATCTTCTCCACTTGCTCAATCTTGAACCTTCTAGTTGATGACTTCAAGACTTCAAGTTGATCTTCTCCACTTGATCAATCTTGAATATTCTAGTGAGACATGATGATAACTTTTAGAGATTATGGACATCCACAAAATTTAATGTGTTTCATAACACTTTAGATGTCCATAACATAAAGAATATGCCTCGTTAAAATTTTACTAGATAAAAACTCAGTGGGAAAAAAATCTAGTGAAGGAAAAAGAGTACACTATTCTTTATGTGTAGATTTCTCCCCTGTTGAGATAAACTCTCAAGATCTTTGAACCGACGTAAACCAATTTTATATCTCAATTTCTTGAAGGTTGCAGTCGGTAATGCCTTAATAAATAAATCTGCAAGATTATCACATGATCGAATTTGAAGCACATCAATTTCACCCTCTTTTTGAAGTTCATGAGTAAAGAAGAATTTAGGTGAAATATATTTTGTCTTGTCTCCTTTGATATATCATCCTTTCAATTGAGCTATACAAACTGCATTATCTTCATGCAGAGGAGTTGGAATATCTCTTCCGGAGGATAAACCACAACTCTCTCTAATATAATGAATCATTGACCTTAACCAAACACATTCTCGACTTGCTTCATGAATGGCTATAATCTCAGCATGATTAGATGAATTTGCTGTTATAGTCTACTTTGTGGAGCGCCATGATATAGCAGTATCACCATATGTAAATAAATAGCCATTTTGAGAACGTGTCTTATGTGGGTCAAAAAGATAACTAGCATCAGCATAACTAATTAATTTTGGATCATTTTTATTTGAATAAAACAATCCGAGATCAATAGTTCCTTGGAGATATCTCAGAACATGTTTAACACCATTCCAATGTCGTCGTGTTGGTGATGAACTAAATCTTGATAATAAACTTATAGCAAATGATATATCAGGTCGTGTGCAATTAGCAAGATACATCAAGACACCAATAGCACTCAAATATGGTACTTCAGGACCAAGTAATTCTTCATCACTTTCTTGAGGTCCAAAAATATCTTTATTCACATCTAGTGACCTCACGACCATTGGAATACTCAATAGATGTATTTTGTCCATATAAAATCTTTTCAAGACTTTAGCTGTGTATGTTGACTGATGGACGAAAATTCCATCAGTCACATGCTCAATTTGTAATCTAAGACAAAACTTGGTTCTACCAAAATCTTTAACCTCAAATTCTCGTTTCAAGCAAGCTATAGCTTCTTGGAGCTCTTCAGGAGTTCCAAAGAGATTTATATCGTCAACATATATAACAAGTATTACAAAGCCAAATTTAGATTTCGTAATAAAAACACATGGACATACCTGGTTATTCTTGTAACCTAATTTCAATAAAAGATCACTGAGACAATTATACCACATGTGTCCAGACTGTTTCAACCCATATAATGATTTATGAAATTTTATAAAATAATTTTCACGAAGGTCATTACAAGCTTTAGGCAAATTGAATCCTTCTGGGATTTTTATGTAAATTTCATTATCAAGGCTTCCATATAGATAAGTCGTAACAACATCCATTATGCCTACTAATCTTTTCATGAACTATCAAACTTATAAGATATTGGAGTGTAATAGCATCAATAACAGGTGAATAAGTTCGATCATAGTCAATACCTGGTTTTTGCGAGAATCCTTGTGCAACAAGTCGTGCTTTATACTTCACAACTTCATTGTTCTCATTTCGTTTTCCAACAAACACCCATTTATAGCCAATGGGCTT
This sequence comes from Marsdenia floribunda, assembly GCA_035583425.1. Lineage (NCBI taxonomy): Eukaryota > Viridiplantae > Streptophyta > Magnoliopsida > Gentianales > Apocynaceae > Marsdenia > Marsdenia floribunda. Next base: position 2,914,636 of record JAXGGT010000131.1, on the reverse strand, counting down.
TACATCATTTGGTGTTTGGACTACTGGTCCAAAAACTTCTTGCTTTGCAAGTGAATTTAACTCCGATTGAATCGCATCTTTCCATTAAGTCCAATCAACTCTATGCCGACATTCTTCAACTGATGATGGGTCAAAATCTTCAATATCGTTGAAAATATCAAGGGCTACATTATATGCAAATGCATTATTAATAATTATTTTCTTTCTATCCCAACTTCTACTGGAAGTGATAAAGTTAATAGAAATTTAATGATTCTCTTCATCATTTGTAATTGGAATCTTATCATCAGTTATCCCTTGGTTCCCCTTTACATATTTCTCCAGTATGATCATCTTGATCATTTAATCCTTTTCTCTTTCGAGGATTTTTATTCTTAAAACCAAGAGGTCGGTCACGCTTCTGGCGTGCTTTTGATTCAACAGCTATAGGAGTTATATTTTGTCCTACAGGGACTTCCACTCGTAGAGGAGCATCTATAGCTGAAATATGTGATTTAGTGACTCTACTGGAGTCAATAAAAGAATCTGGCAGTTGATTTGCAATTCTTTTGAAGTAAATTATCTTTTGAACTTCCAATTCACTCACGCTTGTGTGTGGATCTAAATGGCTCAATGATGTTGTCCAATCAAGCTCTATTTTATGCCATTTATTTTCTCCCCTAATTTGGGAAATAAATTTTCATCAAAATGGCAATCATCAAATCTTGCTATAAAAACATCCCCTATCAAAGGTTTAAAATACCTTATAATCAAAGAGGAATCATACCCAACATATATCCCTAATTTTCTTTGAGGACCCATCTTTGTTCGTTGGGTTGGTTCAATTGGAACATATACAGCACACCCAAAAATTCTCAAATGAGCAATATTAGGCTTTGAATCAAAAGCTAACTGTAAATGAAAATAATTATGATAATTTGATGACCTTAAAAGCACAAGTGCTGCAGCATGCAAAATGGCATGTCCCCTAAACAAAGGTAAGGAGATTTGTTCTCATTAATAATGGTCTTGCAATTAATTGCAACCTTTTGATAAATGATTCAGCTAAATCATTTTATTTATGAACATGAGCTACTGGATGTTCAACAATTATTCCTATAGACATGCAATAAGAATCTAATGCATGCGAAGAAAATTCACCAGCATTATCTAAACGGATTCGTTTAATTGGATAATCAGGAAATTGCGCTCTTAAGCGAATTATTTGGGTAAGTAATCTCGCAAACGCTAGGTTGCGAGTCATTAATAAACAGACATGTGACGAACGGGTCGATTCATCAATTAAAACCATAAAATATCTAAATTGCCCACATGGTGGATTAATCGGTCCACATATATCACCATGAATCAGTTCTAGAACTGTAGGACTTTCAGCTCCTACTTTCAATGGTGAAGGTCTTATAATTAATTTCCCTTTAGAACATACAACGCATGAAAATTTATCTGATGTCAAAACCCTTTGACTTTTCAAAAGATGACCATGCGTAACCTCAATTATTTTTCGCATCATAATTGATCCTAGATAACCTAAACGATCATGCCAAATCATAAATGTAACAGGATTAGTAAACGTCTGGTTTACTATATGATGCACTTCAATAGCATGAATTTTAGCATAATATAAGCCAGAGGATAGAGATGGTAGTTTTTCTAACAAAGATTTATTATCAGAGATCATTTGACTAGTGCACAAATACTCATGACCATTATCTTCCATGGTTTCAATATGGTATCCATTACATCGGATATCTTTATAACTGAATAAATGTCTTCGGGACTTTGAGGAATATAGTGTCTTATCAATCACAATAATAGTTCCTCCTAGTAATAATATACTAGCTCTTCTAGAGCCTTCAATAAGTTTTACACTACCATTTATCGTAGTAATACTTGTTTCTCCCATATATAGATGAGAGAAATATTTATCATATTTAAGTATGGTGTGCATAGTTCCACTGTCAATTAGACATATATCATTTGTGAAATTTTTCAACCTAGAAAATGGGACAACAGCCATTGTACAAAAGGTACAAGACTAATTAGATATATTGTTGTATTGCAGGTACGAGATAAATAACTTTGAATGTCACAACAACAATATTTGTTTTCACAGTTTTTTTCAAAACTGTACCCACTTCTGGTGGCTACCAATATTCTGGCACTTGAATTATAGAGGCCAAATATATCACGATTATAAATATAAACACATTCTCTTCTGGAATTATGATTTATAATAACATTCACTTCTAGGAATGAGTAGAACTTTGTTAGTCTTCGAAACTATATCTACTTCTGGTGGCTGTCAATATTTAAAACTATATCCACTTCTGGTCGTTATCAATATTTTGGCAGTTGAATTATAAAGGCCAAATATATCACAACTATGAATATGAACACAATCTCTTCTGGGATTATGATTTCTACTAATATTCACTTCTGGGAACGAGTAGAACTTTGATAGTTTTCAAGACTTCACAATTCTCATTAATTTGCTCAATAGTAAGAAAACAAGAAATATGATTAGTATATTTCTTTTGATAACTTCAATAGTAATAAATTAGAGAATGATAAGATTTTTCATAAGATGAAATAACCTACCTATTTATTCTTGGAATAAACTTCAAAATACTTCTCAGTTGATCAAAGCTTCATACCACTTACTATTGTCAAAAACAAACTTCAAGAACTTATACAGTTGATTAGAGCTTCATATTGTTCACTCTCGTGATAAACTTTAAAAACCTACTCAATTGATTAGAGTTTCGTGCTGATAACGTGTTATAAAATTATAGGACTACAACAAGATAATAGAAGTAAAGATAATAATATGAAAGTAACAAGACAAGAGAGATAGGGAGAAAGAGAGAATTTTTCATTAATTTCTCAACTCTTCTAAAATTTTACAAATGAAACAAATGTCTCCTATTTATAGATGGGGTATGATCTTATTTATGGGGTATTGCATCACCAATTGCATCATCATCAAAATTACTTAATGGCTAAGTAGAAGGATAATGTTTATCCTATCATCATAATTACTTCTAAGTTGAGAAAAGATGATGACTTCAAGTTGATCTTCTCCACTTGATCAATCTTGAACCTTCTAGTTGATGACTTCAAGATTTCAAGTTGATCTTCTTCACTTGATCAATCTTGAACATTCTAGTGAGACATGATGATGACTTTTAGAGATTATGGACATCCACAAAACTTAATTGTTTCATAATACAATCTATTATTATTATTATTTTATCCTTTTTTTTTTATAAGTTATTATTATTTTTATCTATCCTTTTATAAAACTAAATGTAATCCTTATTAATAATTTTTTTTAATATACTTATTAATACTTATTATAATTTTTTTTTTATCACAATAAAATAGTATATCCGTAAATATTAATAGTATTAAAATTCTTAACGGACAGCTTTTAAATATTATAAGAAACCTAATTTAATATTTATTGGTGAGTACCATATAAAAATTATTTTTCTTTTAAATAAGAATTAAACTCTTTAGACATAATTTAAATTAAATTTGAATTGATGGCAATAGTAACTCCAAATATAGTATAATTTAACCATAAAATTATAAAAGCTATTAAAGAAAAAAAATATTATTTTAATTTTTAATGTAATAAACAAATAAAATTTTAATATTTTTTAATGTGATAAATAAAAATTTTAAAAGAAATATTACGCATTGTGGATGATAGCGAGGTGCACTTTTGTACCGTTAATTCTTGCAAATATATCACAATCGCTCACTTGTCATATATATATATATATATAAATTAACAAAGCAAGACGGCTCAATTTGTTTAGTCTACGCATTTTTTTAAACTTGCAGAATTACTCATGCTTTTCTTCTGTTTTTTTTTTTTTTTTTTTTTTTATAAAATTTTAAAAATAATCTCAACATAATACAATTTATTTTTTTTCTTAAAGACAAGACAAGACAAGACAGCATGGAAGATTAATAATTGAAGCTTCCTTCTAGAAGATGTTGGATCATTTTTATATTTTTAGAATTACTCTCTTACCCAATATATAAATGAAGACAAATATCTGTATGCATGTCTTACCATTTTAGACTAAAAATTTTTCATATCTTTTACGGTTTGTTGTATATATATATATATATATATTTTACAAATTTTCAACTATTTATTTGTCTGCTTTAGAGTTTTAGGGTGTGTTTGGACTAATTTTTATTTTGAGATTTTTACTTGTTTTAAAAATAAATTGTTAGGTTTTTATTTGGACAACACTTACATTAATTTACTTTTTGTCAAATCATAAGGTGTGAGACCTATTAAAATTGTCAAATTATTCTAAAACTAACACTGATCACATCATTTTAAAAACCAACATTCCAATAATTATATCATAATTACACATATAAAATTTACTTCGTTTTTTAAAATAAAATTCACTAACTTCAAAACTCATTTTTTTTCTCAAAATAAAAACTAATCCAAAAACAGTCTTAAAAGTAGTTAGAAAGCAACAGGTCATTAAAAATTTAATTTTAAAAAAAAAAAATCTATATGATTAATCATTTAAAATATAAGAAATTAAATTGACTGTTTTCTTCAATTAAAAATGGAAAAACGAGATTAACAGCTAATCAATCATCAAGGAAGGGATAAGGAACATACCATGCGGACAAAATATTATAACAAGATAATAACTAGTTGCAACAGAATTTCAACCCCTCATAACTTTTATGACGTGTATATGTATTTATTTATCAGAGAAATTAGTAGATTTACTTCTAATGTATATATATATATATATATATATATTTATTTATTTTAGTAATTTATTATATTGTAGAATAGATATGGCACATTTGATTTATTTTTTACAAAAATTATTATTTAAAAAAATTAAATTTATGAAAAAAATGGCTAAATATACTTATGCATTATATATTAAAACCTATTTGATAAAAGAGAAAGAAAATAGATCAATTGCATCAATAATTATAAGACTGGAAACCAAATTCATGACTTGATATCTAAAATATCAATAAAATTAAAATATATATTAGTTTAATTAATTTTAAAAAATTAACGTTATTAATTTATTTTTGTAAAAATAAAAATATTTATAAAAATTAATTTAAATGTGTGTAATGTGTATATATATATATATATATTAATGTATTCAAACCTATTTGTTTATTATTATTTTATGTTTTGTCAGAAAATGCTGGAAGTCAGATGTAGGCTTTTGAGTACAAAATGAAAATACTACTCCTTACAGAAATGTAGTACTATTTTGATTTTCATTCCCAATAAAGTTGTAAAACAGCATGCCCCTTTCAGAATTTGGGAGATACGCAATCCTGGGGTGGACAACTGTACTGCCTTGTGCGTCACTGCTTGGAATTTATCTAATTAACCTCAACTTTAAGTCTTTAATTCCGGCTGAAAACTGATTAATTGCATCCTATCACTAAATGTAAAGCATTAAATGAAAGAATATTTAGAAGAAATATTACTAAAATGTTACCTTGATTTAATGAAGGAAAATTAGGGTGTGTTTGGAGCTCTTATTTTGAGTTGAGTGAATTTATTGTGGAAAACGAAGAGTTAGGCTATATTTGGATAAGCCTTTTATTAGGGTTGAGTGAAGAATGTTTGTCTCCCAATAACCAGCACATTTGGACAATATTTTTTTTGAAAAAAATTTATCCTCAAAAACACACTTATAAAATTTGTGGACTCACCTTATTTAAAAAATACATGTTGTTAATAAAATTACTCTTATACACATTTTCCAAAACAAACATTCTCTTACACATACAATCATTATACTTGTAAAACTTATATATTTAACCCTTATTTTTTCCAACATAAAATTCAATTTTAAAAAAATAACAGACGACTTTCATTTTAAATGAAAGTTTGTCTCGAATAAACTATTTTTGTTCTAATATAAAGCTTATCCAAATATAATCTTACTTTTTGAGAATAAAAAAGTTATCTAGTAAATGAGATGCAAAAATAAGTGTGAGACACGTTCTTTAAAGAAAGAGGTTGGAAAGTGTGGACCCTTTGGTAATAAGTTGAGAGATAAAAAAAAAAGTCCGTTGTTGTTCAAACAAAATACTTAACTTAAATTCAAAATAAGTGTTAATTCAAAGACAACATTAGTTGCTAGTCCCTATATTATTATAGTTTGGATAAATAGGTAATTATTTTTATTTTTTGGACAATTTAATTCTTATTTTATTTTTAATTGAACAAATTAATCATTTCAATAATTAAATCATCGTTATACCTGTAAAATTTACTTTATTCTAAAAATGAAATTCACTTTTTTTCAAAATAAAAGTTAATCTAAATATAGCCTTAAAATTTTTTTTTTTGGGAAGGATATGAGTACTTATTTTGTGATAAATAAAATAAATGGAAAGAACGGTGGGAAAAGACGGTAGAAGTGACAAAATGGCAAAATTTATTTATTTTAGTAATAATAACTGTATGGATCAACATATGACTAGTGAATTTTCTTCTTCTATATAAAGGAAACGATCGCTTATTGTCGTCTCAAGACAAAATTAACAACAACAACAACAACAACGTCTCGTACTCAAAAAGATAAGAAATGATGCAGTCCTACTCCAATGGCAAAATCAATGGTCATCATGCTACCAATGGTTTTTCTTTTCCCAGGGAGGCCTCAGGCAAGATTTTAACTTGCAAAGGTAA
>JAXGGT010000131.1:2840006-2852641 GCA_035583425.1 Marsdenia floribunda | reverse complement strand
AATCAGAGTGATATTTGGATTGCGATCTTTTTCCATTGGCCTTTTTGAAAAGAAGAATTTAACAAAAAAAGATAATTTATTATTTTATTTTAAATTTTAGATTTGTAAATTTTGTTTTAATTTGTATGATAATTTTCAGATGGTTAAATTTTAATTTAAAATTTAATTAACATGAATTATCTATTATAATTATAATCATAATCAAATTATGTAAATATAAATAATAATTTTATAATAATTAAATTATTTTTTTATTCTTTTGATAATAAAATTTGGGTAAGTATACTTAGTTCGGACCCGAAATCCTATAAAATTGGTACAAATATAAAATTTTTGAACTTGTCAAATATCAAGTAGGGTACAAGTCCAAAAAAAAAATTTGGGTCCAAATATGGAACTAGTAATTCCAGACCTATTTAGACCCATTGAGAGACCTAGCTCAAGTGCTGCAATTTGATCCATTTGCTGCTTTCTTTCTTTCAAGGAAGGTCCTCTTCCCTTTCCGTGTCTCTCTACTGACTAGAGTACTATAAATACCCACGCACCACTTCCCTTTTCTTTTCAATTCACGTCTCTCTCTCTCCATCTCTCCTTCATCTAGTCTAGTGGTACTACGGAGTAGAAGAATTATTATCGGAGGTGTACCAAATTAAGGAAACATGAATTCCGTGTTCAGTCCGTTTGATGCCGTGTGTGCTGAATTCTTCTTCGGACCAAGGATGTCGGCTTTCTTCGCTCCTCCGGATATCAATCACGGCGCTCCAACTCCTAAAAGTTTTTCTCTGAAAGAATCAGCTCCAAGTTCCCAATCCCAGGCTGCTACTGTAAATTCTGGCTGTAAATTATCCAAGAGCGCAGCAGCAGCTCCTCCTGCTCGTTTTGCACCTGAATTTGATGGACTTAACTGCTTCGAAACTCTAGTTTCCTTTTGATCATCAACTGCTTGATACCAAAAAAGAAAAACCGCGTCCAAGTGTGAAATTATTAGGGCTTTTGGAACTGCGAATCTGTCTCTGGGATCATCATGATGACCTTTGTCTTAATTTTATTTATTTATTTATTTTATTTTATTCTAATATACGTAGAAAACAGAATCCCATTTCTAGTTATTTCATAGCTTCATCGGATTAGTAGTACAAATAAGCCCCAGTTTCAATCGAGCTTGAGTTCAGTGCTTGACTAACCACCTAAACTCTCCACTATTGACAAGCACGGGGTTTTGGTCTCCTAAAAGATCTGAAGTAATGGGAATAAAAAAAATTAAAGACCGAAATTCAGCAAAGAGAATAAATTGGCCATTGGCCAACTCTTCTTACACACTCCATGTGAGAAGATGGAGGAAAACTGCCAAAAGAACCATTAAAAAAAAAAAAAAGAGAAAAAAAAACTGCCTCTTTATTTTGCAGTATGAGATCCATCAATAAGATTGTTAACATCCAAAGAATACAAACTATAGCACATCTACATCTCTTTTTTTTGGCCTGCAGTTGTCTTGCTCACTGGACCTAACTTGCAGGGAAAAGAAAGCAATTGACCTTGGGGAAGAATCTTTACATCTATGTTTTTAGCATCCATCATTATAGCTTCTTACCAATATTTGCAAACCTTCTGGCAACACCAAATATAACGGCTTTTGTCAAAAGCCCACGGTCAAGAGTACAAGCCAGGGCAATTGCACCACCAACCACCAAAACTTTTGGTATACTTCTCCCCAGTGGCTTCTCTGAAGAATCTCTGGTTTCTATCTCTGACAAATTACTTCTGCTATCCAACGTCTCCAAGTAGTCCCCACTAACCTTGGTGTGTATTTGAGCCATCAAAGCACAATGTGGAACTTCTGCTCCAGATGATGCTCTCTGCTTTTGGTATGCTCGCAATGCAGGGTCGATCTTCTTGACTGCTCGCCACATACCTTGACGCACGCCCAGTTTTGCAATTTCCCAAGGTATACCCATGTCCTCATGATGAAACAGTACAACCTCACATGCGCTTAGCTGCCCATCCCTCTTAGATTCAACTGGTTCAAATGCAAAATTTTGAAAATTCAGAAACATATTACTTGTAGAATTATTATAATATATATATATATTGAAAAAAAAAAAAAAAAAATGAAGCAAGTCTACATTAACAAATGGTGATCAAGTTTGATAACACAAGCAAATAGCAGTAGTTGCTTCTGCAGTTCTCATGTAATAATCCCATGTCTAAGTATTCACTTCAAACTGTCTGCACAACAAATTATTACAAAAGAGCCAACTTTTTACCTGCACGAATGCACCAAGATGAATAATACAAGTCAACACGTCTTGGCTTCTGGCGACGAGGAACAGTGGAGCATGGTACACCCTGAAAACCATAGAGATGCATTCAAGGTTGGTATTTCAAACCCACAACATATCAATCAGAACTAAGTGTTAAGGGTTAAAAACCAAAAAAAAAAAAAAAGGTATTTCTGTTTTAGAATTATTGACTAGAACAAAGTAACATCTCAAACAGAAGTAAAATCATTTCGGCAAGGATGATATTTGCTCTAAAGAACACATTAGCTTAGCAATTTAAAAGCAATTGTTTTTTTAAAGAATTGACAATCAAACTTTGCCATTAAACATAAATAAAGTTTGAACCCTGGCAGTGGTTGGACAGCATTCTAATGCCACCTGTGCTATGATTGGTATCCATGCAGGTACTATAGGAAAAATCTTTGCTTCAAGATCTTTCTCTCTCTCTCTATATATATCTATATATTTAAGGTTTTGTCATTATGAAAGGTACCCAGGCCAGGGCAGTATGTGATTTTAAAAGGCTAAATTGTTATCTTCTTCGTTTATATGTGTGTATATATTTTGGGTTGTAGGGGTGGGGTGAGGGGGTGGAATTCAATTCAATGTTTATATTTATAAGTTGTTATCTTGAGACTCCTCCTGGGGGTTTTTTAAAACATTATATTTTGGCACCTGTTTATGATCAAGCTTATAAGACAACATCAGTTATAAAAGTTGTCACCCTATAGTCATGTAGACTCGCAACATAAAACAAAAATAGAACAGCATTGATGTTATCTCTTAGCTTGATTTCTTCATACCCCAAAAATATGTACTTCTGATTGGCTTAATTAATGTTTGAAATTTTACAAATATTTTTATGAAAGTTTTCCAGGAAAAAAGGGAATTTGGAAAGGGGAGGAGGGATATCCAGTAGAACACTCATATTAGATAGTTAAGCAAAAGATACAGGAATTAAAAGAATACTGATAATGCAAATGAACATGAAAAACATGACGGCATAGAAAGAAACAATAAAGAGAATAGGGAATAGAGAACATAGCTTTGTTCATTCGATGTTATTTGAAGGAGAAGGCAATATTTAATAGAAAGAAGAGTTCTGGAGATGGAGATTGGATTGAGCATGCTCAAATTGGACATTGCTAAGAGAAGCCAAAGACAGGAGGAAGTTAAAGAAATAAACTCGTTTTAAAAGCTTTGTCAAGTAAACAACTGAGGTTCATATTCAGGTCTAACATAACTTCCTCAGAATACAACTTGTAGGTGTCTAAACCACCTAAACATATTGTCCAACAAATAAAATTTGATATCAAGAAAAAAAAAAAAAAAAAAACAATCGTTAAGATTCTCCCTTTATGAACTTATAGATCTCTCCCTATCTCCAAATATACTATCATAGTTATGCTCTTCCCCTTTATTTCTGCCAAAAATTTTGAACTTCCAGTGTATATCTAATTCTTATTGCTATACTTTTTTCAATATCTTCAAGTTAAATACTTATACCAGACAAACCTCTCATACCATAGTAGTCTTCTAAGCCATCCAAGATATTAACAAACAAGAAGACAGGTGACTTTTATCTATGATCGTTTCTGTACCAGTTGAACTTAAAGGACAAACCTATCTAAATATGTAAACTAAAATCTCACTTGTAATTGATAGGTAACGTTGTGAACTTTCCTCAAATAAAACCTCCATTCAATTTCTACCTCATCTTAAAAACGAAGTTGATGAAGAGTGGTTAGTTACTAACTAATACATGCACAAGGATAGCATTCAAACATGGATATCTAGTTCTAATACCACCTCCAATTTTCACTTCATCTCAAAGTAAGTGTATAGCTTAAACTGATAAATGAACATCAAAAGACTAAACACACAGAATCAGATCATTAAGCAATTCCATTAAGTATTCAATATTCAAATGTATCTCGTTTGTTCTTCACTTACCTTTGTGATGCAGTAGTATGTACGTCCTGATTCCCAAATCCGACGACCAATGATATACTCTCTGTCACTACAAAAGAAGGGAAACTGCAGCAGGAGAAATTACACACAATAAGACAAACAGCAAACCACAGATCATAATGAACAAAGGGAATGATCTGTACCTTGCGTACCCACTGAACCATCATCATTCCAGTGGTGGGACACTCTTCCAAAGTTTCAGCATGTAAGAGCATATCATCCCATTTTAGCCGAAATTCATCATCCCAGAAAAAGTCCCTAACCATTTCAGGAGTTGTATCCTCATAGACAGTCCTACTACGATATTGGGGTGGCCCAGTCTAGTAAAGATAGAAATATGGAGAGAAAAGCTGTAAGCAAAAACTAGTCCCACAAAAACCTTTGCTACAGCTCCAACTTTGAATTATAATGGCAATGTTGATGAATACTAAAAAAAAAAACCACTTAAAACGGTAAAATCTACCTCAGGATCTCTCCGCCAGGCTTGGTAGCTCATATTCGCTGTAGATTGATCCATCATATGAATCCAAGCAGGGCCTCCGTCTTTCTCCTCAACTAGTTGGCATAGATGTCTAAGGTCATCCTCATTCACGAGACTGGACTTCTCACGGTCAGCATTCGATGAACTGAAGACATTGAATTTATTATGATTCAGCACAAACACCCAGCGGGGAAAAAGAGAGGTTTGCTACAGGACTACTACAGAACCAGTAGAATACCAATTTAGAGCAGATTTCTACATAGCAATCAATAGATATAGCTGGAACAGCACTAGAAAATGTTTATTGTACATATTGGAGGGAAAAAACCAAGAAATTCGAAACCAACCTGCAGCCGGAACCTGAGATAGATGAAGATAAAGTTGAATTTTTGTTATCAGCCCGGTAGTCAGAAAAGAAAGGTATCTGCAGTTTGAGCGTCGCAGCACTAGAAAGGAAGCTGGAAATTAAATTTGAAGTCATCGAAGAAGAAGAGGAGGAGGAATTGGGCGTCGCAGAAGAATTGTTCCCATTGAAATTAGCCCAACTGGGCTTCCATGCCCATCCCACCAACACACCAACCAGAACCGCAATCCATAGAGGTGCAACAAACACCATCAGTTCTGCAATTACATCTGTAATAGTGGGCCTTTGGAGAATCTCGAGCAAAGTCGAAACCAGCGCCATGATTATCGATACGAAATCAACAAAATATCTATATATATATGTATATATAAAGAAACAGTAAACCCTCGATTCAATCCTTAAAAAGGTGTAGCCTTTAAGCACAGTGATGAGTCGAGGGCCTAAAAAAAAAAAAAAAAAAAGAAAGAAAGAAAGAAGATAAAGGTTAACAACCCCAAACGATTACCAAGGAAGAAAAAGATTCAGATAGAGAAGATAAGGTGTGGTGAAGATATGAAGAGCTTTAGATTGTAGCGGGATAGTAAGAGGACAAAAGATTTGAGAGAGAGAGACGGAAGGAAGAGGGAGAAAGGACGGCGTCGTGGTGTTAAAATCTGCAGAGGATAAGGATGTAAGGGATTAGCGGTAGGGAATCAGATTGTCGTGGATGAGCGTAGGTCCAGACCTCTGTTACTTTTAGGAAGAACCTCAGAATTCAGACACAGACGCCAAGCTTGGGACTAGTAATATTTTTCACGGTCTTTCCCTAGACATATACGCGCACATATGACTTAACTTGGGGGGCATATGGTCTAAAAAATAATACTACTACGGGAATTTTTTAAGGGCTGTTTGGTATGGGAAGTAATTGGTGAATTTATGTTAAATACTAAGCAATCCGCAGCATTAGAGAATGGAATTAATAGCTAAAGCTGCTGTCATAAAAAGGAGCAGTATTTACAAACGCGGCTTTGGCTTTCTCATTTTTCACGTTCTCCTCGACCATGTCCATGTGACGGTGGTGGACTGTGGGGGGGAAAGATATATGAGATCCTCTTCTTTCTCATAAAGGGGTTTTCTTTTCCGGAGCTTACATCATCCCATTTTTAATCCCATGTGATTCATATGGATTTCTTTACTAATTTAGAGAATTATTATTTGACAAACAAGACTGGTGGTGGACGGTGGCGCCGTTATTGGTTCATATGAACTTGCGTGTAGTACCATGAATCAGTGGTCATTATATGACCAACTTCACCAAAGACTTGGTCTAATAATTATTGTCTTTGGTGGAGTTCTTTATTCTCCTTTTGAACAAAAATTCAATACTTACCTGCCATGGGAGAGACGACTTTCCTGATGATATTTGACTATTGCTATTACAAATTTCTGCTCCGAATCAAAGAGACAACAGAACAACCAGAACAGAGGAGGAGAATTATGGAGAGGATTAGAATAGTATATCTACTAGTTGAATAGAAAGCTGAACATCAAAGAAAATCAAATCCTATTCATTAACTATATAATAGACTGAGAGATTGCAAAATGGTCGTGTATCTCTACCAATGCTATACCGTCCATAGTACTATGTAAAAGAAAGAGTCAAAACTGAACAGATACAATTCATACTAAATCCAAATTAGTCAGAATAAATGACTCCAAATACAATAGGATGGTCTAAAAGAATTGGTTGTCCTGCTTCCATTCGTCCAGATATTTAATGCACATCATATTCAACCCCACCCGGTATTCTGACTTAGTTTGGGAGTGTGAAACCAAACCATGCCCAAACTGGAACAGTCTCCTCCTGGCTGCTCCTGCACTTGAATTTTGCTACTACTAAGCCTGCCTATTGGTGCAGTGTCGTCAAATACACACATAAAAGAACATGCAACCGCCCCATGATAGAAAAAAGAAAAGGCAGCTAACCAAGATCAATAATTTACTAAATGATACAAACAGCTCTCCCCGAAATATCTATGAGCAAAATTCGGGGGAGCTTGACAGCCGTGCATTTTTTCCCATACATGATATGGTGCCTTAGCACCAAAAATATATTACTTACAATCAATTTAAGTTAAGGCAGAGCTTCAAGAAGAATTTCAGAAGCTTGTGTGCCAAATTGCTCCATCGCCCTCTCCACAGCGCTGGTGAACCTCTTCCATCCTTTCCACTGATTTGCATACACCACTACAGCTCCAGTCAAACGATGCTGCACAAGGGTTACCTGCTTGCGCCTTCCATTCGCAATCTACCAAAACAGGGTCATAAATGACACTCTTGTTTTATGTGTTACATGCATATCTCAATATGCCTTACCATCACCACAAAATTTTTAGACTATCATTATCTTCTCATAACTTTCCGGGGCTCGTATGTTTCCAATACCAAAATACACAAGCTAAAGTTTGCTCAAAAAAGAAAGGGTTACAACTGCTAATAGTTGCACAAAAGTACAATCTGTATCCAAGATATACAAAACCTAAAATAGTTTAAGAAACTATCATACCCCAAAAGAAGACTAAACCTCAATGATTGATAGCCACATCACATACAAGCTCACCCAAGCCATGCATTTTTAGGAACATAGATCAAAATTATTCCCCCAAAAAAAAGAATCAAATAATTATCCAATTTAGTCCCTTAATAATTTTCAATGACCTTGCTTGGTCCTAAATATATATATTTTTAAAATAAATTGATCTCTTGTCTAATTTTGATCACTCAAATCAATCCTTCCAGCCAATAATTAATAAATTTCAGTCAAAATTTTCACATGCGCTATACATGTAAGCATTGAGAAGTAATAGTAGATTAATAAGGAAACTATAATTATAAACGCATCTTCAATTTCTCCTATAAAATTTTGAAATTTTGTTAGATAATACAGCTCGGGATTGAATAACTTGAAAATGAAATAAAATGGTCTTTTTTTCCCTTAATAAAAATTATGTATTCAGCACATGGAAAAATTTTGGCCAAAATGATCAATTTGGACTATCGAAATTAGATAAGGAATCAATTTGTTTGAACAAAAAAGATTTAGGACCAATCCACGTAATAAAAAATTGTAAGGGACTAAACTAGACAATTATCGATAAAGAATCTTTAACATTTTCTTTTCTTCCCAGATAAAAAATTAAAAAAAATAAAAACCACTATGAATCTCACTATAGTTTGCCCCACAAACAATCATCTCTCCCTCTCTCTCCCCCTGCTTGAGTCCCAAGAGTTAAGATCCCTCTACAGACTTTAAAAGATGCTAATCTTTAACATAGGCTATGCTTTATTTTTGTTCTGGGTTAGCTAACTAGTATATAGGAACAGAAGTCTATTATATCAGCAAAGCCACTAAATGTTGTGTTGGAGATCTTTTGACATTAACATTCTTCAGAATATCTGAAACTACACTATCTCCTATTAGGTAGATATCCATCAGCTTAAGATGTGCAACAAAAAGACAGACAGGAGAAAGAGAAACCATGAAGACAACCCAAGAATAGAGGTAAATAGCTCCCTCACCAGGAGGCGTCCCACAGCAGAGGCTTCGATCATCTATATGCTCAACATCCAGACCAATAAACCAAGATCCAAGAGATACATCTTCATTTGCATACCTATGAAGTATGTGCCTGGAAAAGATATTTTGTAGTGGACATCTTATAAAGCTAACGTAATTGATATGAATTCATTACATCCAGATGTAAAATAACTTCAAAATATCAATAAGTGTATGATTACCAGTTAACTGAAATATAGGTAGCCAAGTCTTTAGAGATGGCATATATTTGTCCAGTTGCATGCCGAAAATATTTATTTCCCTCCTCACCAAATTTCCAATATTCTGGCTCATAGTACTTGACTCCTCTGCATAAGACATGTTGATAGTGAAGAACTTCAAACTGATAATTATGTGACTTAAATAGAAAATCATTATCTTACTTCTGAGCTAAGACAGGACCAGATTTCATGCAACCAATGTAGACACGAGGTTTTGATCGATGACGAGCCAAGGATGAACCCAGCATACCTGGTAAAATAAGTTGAACAATTATATTCATGATTAGCCCTGCCAATCATGTTCATCCAACTTTCAAAAATTAAATAATTTATTGGTAGGAATAGTGGTATGCTAACCCAGATTAACATGCACATCATCATCAACTTTAATGTAGAAGTCAGCATCCCACTTTGCAGCAGCTGTTGAAAAATATATTTGGGTTTTTGAGGATAATTCATGATATCCTTCAACATGGTTCTGAGACAAACATGGTGATAGCATAATATTCAGCAAGAAGATTCAACTGCAACACTTAGAAAATTCAGAGAAAGTAAAAAGCTATCAATGGCTCCAATAAGTTTTTCTTTCCCAGACAATGAACCAGGGAATTTATTGAATCAAATGCAGCACAGCCAAATAGCAGTAGCTCATAGCTGCTGTAGTTGAGTATAAAGAGTATATGGATGAATTGTCTGCAGGAGCCAGGAATGACTAGTGTTTCTCATAATTGGTGTATTGTGTAACGGAGCAGCATTCAGTGTATTTGCAGAGTTGACAAAAATACACAAAATCAAGTCAATTGAGGTTGAGAATATGTAGCATACCAATCGTAAGAAATCCTGGTGTTTTGCATCCTCAGCATCAATAGCACGATCCAATACCCCACCCGGGGTCGCACTGAATAGCATGTATGTCAACCACTTAAGTGGTTACTCTAAGTCACTGATCATATAATATTCATAGTACGAGACAAGCATACCTGTGCCCAATGACAAACCGCATTATAATTCTTTTATCATTCTCAAGCTTCCTCAATTCTTCACCTGACATACATTGTAAGAGATAAGTGAATATAATGCCTTGTGACTACGAGGACTTAATGGAAGAAATTTTCAACCTTGTGGCATCCAGGTTTCTCTAATTGAATCCCTGCGTTTTCTGCTGCTAAAAGCAGTGATGATTCCCATAACAAAGAAAACCCTTGGGCGGTCATTCAATTGCTCACTTTCAGATTTTGTATGCATTGGAGATCGTTCTTCATTGTCTGCTCTAGCTGCCCTTGCTGCAGCCAGTTGCATCTCCAGAGAAGAGACAGTTCTATCCAGTGTCCTGAAAGGTTTACACACCAATCCATCAGACAAGTTATTTAGTAATCCCTCCATTTGTTTTCCCACTTTACTAGTCAGATCACTACATTTTTTTTTTTTTCTTTTCTTTTAACCTCTTACCTTAAGAAATCAAGATAGTGATTATTACATTTTTCCTTCAATAGCCTTTTCTTGAAAGTTTTCCAACTAATGATCATCAACTAAACTTTATAATTTTTTTTTTTTTTTTTTAAAAAAAAAAAAAAAAAAGTCAAAAGATATTTTAGTATTTCACCATAAAAAAACACGAGTTTAATATTCTTAAATAGTGTGAAAATAAGAAGTAAAAGAAAACCGGAGGGAGTACTTGCTAACCCACAATTATTGAACACTCCCACAACAATCCCAAGTATGATGAGATTCACTACATATTATTCAAACTGAGATTACAACAATTTTAGCTATTGACTGCTTCTGGACTTTCTTTACATAGGATAAAAATGTAAATGGATTGGTGAATTGCAAAACTAGTTTAACCGCATTTAAAAATAAATGTAGAAAAGTTACATGATTACTTCATGTGTTTGAGCCACCTGAGAAAGGATGTCTCCAGCCTCAAAAGGAGTTTCCTGAAATAGCAGGCAAAATTCAGCTACCATTGTTGGCCAAGTTAATGAAAATCAAAATGAATGCTCCTCTGACTTGCCTTGTTCTCACACTTAACAAGAGGATGGAGATCTCCTGACTTGTGTTTTTCAACAAACAAGGTTTGCTGATCGCTTTTGACAGAATCAGGGATTGTCCAAAGCCTAAGAACCACATGTTCACATGAGGAAAGACAGAGGTAAAGAAAAAAGGAATTAAGATAAAATGAAGATGCAACGTGCATGTTATTTATGAAGCAATAGAATTATGAAAAAAGGCATGAGCAATATTGTTCAAATAACAAAGGGCAGTCCTTCAATTGACCACCATGACTTGCATTTTGTCATCCCAGAAGCAAAATTCGTAACTTGATAATAGAATTCAAATGAATCCCCTCCCCCTCCCCCCACCAACCTTTTTATTTTATTTTATTTTTTTTGGTTCTCTCCGCTGGTTGGTTAGTCCAAGTCCAAGAAAAGAATGACTCAATAATCCAAGGCGGTGCAACACCCGGCAATATCACAAAAATCCTATCTGAAGCTTGGAGTGAATTCTTAGATACAATATCTTTTTAAAATCAGTGTAAGCAATAAGCACTAGCTTTTCAATCTCTTCTTCTCTGTTAAAGAAGATTTCTTAAACAACAGTAAACATAGAGATTTGCCGCAAACTCCGAGATAGGACATGTAAAGAGGAAAGAGAGAAGAATGAAGGTTTGGAATCATAGCTCAGGTATAGTGATCTAACTAATACAGGAAGAAAGAAGCAAATCTTGAGAACAAGAGAGACAGGAAAGTCGAAATCATAAAATTGTGCATAAAAGATATTAATTTCGAAAAATGAAGTTGATCGACCCGCGAATCAAAGTAGAAAATACAGAGAGAGAGAGAGGAAAAAAGGGGAAAAAAAAATTAGTGAAGTAGCAAGACAAGAAGGGTCACCGGTTGATGACCAAAAACCCCAAGCAGAAGCTAGCAACGCAGAGGAGGGAGACCCATCTAGCAGAAACCCCATTGGCAATGGCAGCCTTCTGTTGCGGTCTAGCTGACGGCATTAACCCCATTCTCCCAAGGAAGGACGAGAAAGCTTTACAACTGAACCTTGGCCATACCCAAACTTGGACGTGCAGGGGAAAAAAAAAAAAGGAAAGGAATGTATATGTATATATACTAAGCGCAGCAAAATGATGGGAAATCTGGAAAATGGGAATAATGGAGAAAGAAAGAGAATGCGGCAGCAGGGAGGCTGGAATGGATCAGAGAGCTGCCGAAGTAACAGTGCTTAAACTATACGTCGCTTCGGTGCGACAGCTCGTGAAATCATGAACCATTCCCTGCTACTTTTTATTATTGTCTGCAAAACAGAGCACCATACTGACCAAAAAAAAAACAGCGCACCACTGCACGCTGATACCATAACCAAATTACCATTTTGTCCTCTTTTCAATTTTACGAGTACACTACTTCTACATTATTATTATTATTATTATTTGGCCATATTTGAATTTCAAAATAAAAAGGTACTCCTACTAATACTATTTATCGCATTTACAAGTGAAATGAATGGAATCAGTTTGAAAGTGACATTATTGGCTAAATTCACTCCAAATTCAAAGTAAGTATAGATTCTCTCAAGACAAACTCCACAGCCAATACTTGGAAATTCTTTAAACCTTACTAGCAATATGGTACTCAACAAGCAAACACACATCCATCTGGCAGTTTTTCATAAATGTTTTCAGTTTGAAGTTAAAAATTTTAAAATAAAA
>JAXGGT010000131.1:2800632-2812210 GCA_035583425.1 Marsdenia floribunda | reverse complement strand
GCAACAATGACTTCATTTGTTAATCTAAATATTTTAGGTTTGACTCACATTGTAAGTAAAAGTTTTGAGATTAAAAATAATAATAATAATATATTTTTTTAATAAAATAAGAACTTTAATAAATTTAATAAATATATATAATTAAATACCTAATTAGCTAGTCAATAAATAGGTCTAAGGATTTAAAAAAAAATTAAATAAAATTTAGAAATAAGTTGGTTAATCACAAATAGAATATTCAATGAGCAATTAGCTTAATTTATTTTATTTTTTTATTGTTATTAATTTCACGGACTCGACAAATGGAACTATGATATATAAAGACAATATGAGTATAATTTAACTTTAAAAAAAAAAAAAAATTAAAAGATTGGCTTGACTAATTAAATAAGGTCACGTCTTAGAAGAAAAAAATATTGATAAATTATAATTAATATTATATATAATAATTTATAAAATTTACATAACTAAATATTTATTTTTCTTACTCATGTAAATAAGGGAGGTTACAAAAAGGGGGTCAGGGAGAAATTTAGTGAGAGAAATTTTTTTTTTTTTTACAATTTTATTTTAATGCGATTATAATTTTTTTAAAAAAATTATAAATATTAATTTAATGAAAATTAATGACGTTAATTTTTGAGATTAATTAAACTGATAAGTATTTTAGTTTAATTGGTATCTTAGATAATATTTTATAAAATGTCTTAAGAGATTTATCGTTCCTACTGTTCTTCTTGTTACACAAATACAATTATAATGAATACAATAATGATTCTCGTTATATTTGTTAGTGTAATTATTTAAAAGATAACCTTAAAAAAAAAAAAGAAATTCTATCGTATAATTTCAGAATATATAACTTAAAGTCTTAATTTTTTTTTTTTTTTTTTTACAAAATAAGAATATTATAATTAAGTGAAATCTACTAATTATGTAATTTTTTTTTTCCCACTCTTTTCGTTATTTAATTGTATAAAAATAGAGAGAGACAAAAAAGTAAATATATAATTTTAGCTTACATTAATAATAAGTAGTACGTAATGTAATGAATTATTAGTAGTAGTAGTAGTAGTTGATAGCGTAATGGCCGGAGAATTCTAAAAGTAATCAAACAAATACTGGTTAGTATAGTAATTTGGAAGCCGATCGGATGATGATCGATGGAGCATATGCATGCATGTGTATGTATGGCTGTCGTCGATTCTCAGGGTCACCTGAATTCCTAGGCGTAATTTAAAGAGTAAAGTGATCAATATATATATATAGTAGAAATAATTAATCCAAATCCCCCTCCCTCCCAAAAAAAAAAAAAAAAAAAAAAGGTAATTACGTAGCACACCTAGAGAGAGAGAGAGAGGGGAGTAGGCCATGTAGAATATTATTATGTTCAAGCCTACTTACTGCTTTCCCTTGAGGCTAAATTATTAGCATGTGGGGATGGATGGTGGTTTGCTTTTGTTATTAATCAAATCAATTTCCATTTAACCTAAAATATATATATATATACAGTTTCAATCTACGTACGCATCCACAACCCCCCTCTCCCCCCGATCATGCTTTCGATAATATATATATATATATATATATATTTTTTTTTTTTGAAAAAAAATTGTAGTTTTTCTTTTAAAATTTGATTAATTTAAATGGAATTATGATTAATCGAAAAAGAATTAAGTTTTCTAATATTATTAATTGTAATAGGTTAGATTTAGTCTATGATCGATGACAAATTAATGTTATAGGATAGACTATATCGACCTAGTCCTTTATTTTTATTATCAATTATTTAATCTTTGTAACATAATTATGTATTAGGTTCACTTTATATTTAATATGAAATGTCTTAATTAATATATATATATATATATTATATGAATATTTATGTGATTCTTATTTTCATAATGCATAAATTATTTTAGATTAAGAAATAATATAAAAGATTATTTTGAAAAGAAAAAAGAAAAGAAGAAAATTAAAAATGTAGTTATATAAGAAGATTTTATATAAATATATATATTAAAAGAAAAAAAAAAAAAAAACTGAACGTACAAAATGTCAGGCATGAGCATGTTTTGGCACCAACTGTCCCAATCCGATTATACTAGTACATATGTAAAAATTATTATTTGGTATATAATTAAAATTCTTTTATTTGGGGCTTAAAAATACTGCTAAATAGAATAAATTATTCTTATTAAACAAAAGAGAGTGGGGGGTGGGGGTGGGGGGAGAGAGAATGAACGAATAGCAGAAAGCAAAGCAGGTCGATGACAGGGACGAGCTCACATGAGCCCAAGCCAACCAGATAATTCGTGGGGCCCACTCTCTTCCCTACGTATAAAGTCTCCCCTCTCTTCTGCGTAGTGTGTGTACCTCTGAAAGTCTGATAGAAGAATAAATTCAAGGAAAAATCCGCCTAACTTCAGAACCTTCCAGGCAGGGAGGGAGTCACCACCACTACCCCCTTCCTCCATTCCATACTACCAAAGCAAAATTTTTTTTACCTACAAAAAAACACCACCCACCACCAGATTCTAGCTTCTTTCTTCTTCTTCTTCTTCTTCTTCTTCCTCCTCTATCTATTCTTCAAGGTCAGTCAACAGAGACAAGCAGCTGCAGCACCAGCACCATAATTAATCTGAGGAAATATAGAAGACGGTGGAAATGGCCACGTTTTCAAATTCTCAATGGAGAGTTCCGTGCTGGTGTCGTCGTCCAGGTCAAACACAAATCCACCGACCGTCGTCATTGTAATGTGAGCTCCTTATCCGATCCCACTCTTTGTCCTTGTCCCTCAAGAATTTCTGAACCAAATCTGCTTTTTTAACCCTAGATTACTCTAGCTAGATGGAGCAGCAGTAACACCATACTGCGTACGCACCTCTTCTTCCCTTCTCCTTATTATACACAACGCCAGCATACACACATACATACATAAATACACACATATATATATATATATAGCCCTACTCAATTTCCCGGTAGCTAGTCCTGTGCTGGTGGCAACTGGCAACACTCCCAGCTCAGCTTTTTTTTCTTTGCCCCCGCCCCCCAACATATCCAAGATTCCAAATTAAAATCCCTCCCCCTCTCGGTGTCCTGTGTTTTTCTTGGGTTTCGATCTTCACACTTTTTTGTTTATATCAAGTATAGATCTATGTCTTGAGAAGCAGAACCCCAAAGTATATGCTCCCAGATCATGAATTTCATGGCAAGTAGACAAGGATTTTATGAGGACGACACAAGAGGAGGCTTACGCCCTTTTTCTCAGTCTTCCTCAACAACCACTACTTCTTCCTCGCAGCAGAAAGGACTTGTCCCTATGTCCTACAACCACCTCCACTACCAGCAGCAAAGCCGACGGCCTTGGGATGAACCTACTACCTTTCGGTGCTCCAGTGGTGTTGGTGCGCAGGGATTTTCTCAGCTTGACCTCATGATGGACTCATCCTCACCTACTAATAATGTTAATGGGGATGATGCTGATGATTCTGATGACCATCTTCTTACCAGGCAAGGGCTAGTGGATTCTACCGAGGGCCAAGGCTCAGGCTCGGGCTCGGGCGCTGTGGTGATCGAGAGGGAACACATGTTTGATAAAGTAGTTACTCCCAGCGACGTGGGCAAGCTCAACCGACTGGTCATCCCCAAACAGCACGCCGAGAAGTATTTCCCGCTTGATTCTTCCACAAATGAGAAAGGACTGCTCCTCAATTTCGAAGACAGAAACGGAAAGCCATGGCGATTCAGGTACTCTTACTGGAACAGTAGTCAGAGCTATGTGATGACCAAAGGGTGGAGCCGCTTTGTTAAGGAGAAGAAGCTCGATGCTGGTGATATCGTCTCCTTTCAGCGTGGTGTCGGTGAATTGGGAAAGGACCGGTTATTCATTGATTGGAGGCGCCGTCCGGATGCTCCTGATCATCATCACCACCTCCACCACCTCCACCACCACCATCAGCAGTTGCATCCTCCGGTTTCCGCTTTATCAACACTTCCTCATCACTTCTCATTCCACCCTTGGAATCATCCCTATTATTTGCAGCAGCAGCAAGCCACGCTACCAGTTCCGCTTAGGGACACTTGTCAGAATTTCCTGCAAGTAAATGCCATCAACAACCATCAGTCTCAGCTAAACAATAGCTATGGTACTTACGGCAGTAGTACTGTAATGAACGGGAACCCATGTCCCAGTTCCGTACTCTATCTCAGATCGGCACAGGGAGGTGTAGCAGCTAGCTCGCAACAGGTCGGAATTGGGATCGTGCAATTACAAAGAGGGGGTGGGGGTGGGGGTTGTCCGGATGGAGGAGGAGGAGGAGGAGGAGGAGGGGGGATTGAGGAGCCAATGGTCTATGAGTCGGTGCCGGTTGTACAAGGGAAAGCAGCAGCAAAGAGGTTCAGGCTGTTTGGAGTCAACATGGAATGTCCCATTTCAGAGTCGGATGAGCAATGTGACATACTGTCCTCCACCGCAGTGCCTCACTCTACAATGGCTCCTCAGCCATCGCAGTCTCACTTCTCCTCTTCTTCTTCAAATATTCCTTCTTGCCAACTGAGGCCCTACAGCGGAACCCCAGTTTTACAAACAATGCCCTCCGACCTTCTCAACAAGGGCAAGGCATCTATGTCATTGGATTTCGACGTCTGAGGAATGGAACAGACCGCGCTCTACACATATATCCCGCGTCGGCTATCTTGGTGGGGAAAAAAAAAAACATGGAAAGTATTTGAATATTGATCGATCCCTTGGGAAATTTTCTGCAGTACTGCTCCTTGGGCAAACACGTGAACAGGAAAGCCGTAACGATAAGAGCAGAAGCCCCAACCCCCCCGTGAGCTTGAAAAATTCAAGTCCAGATTTCCTCCATGGACTAGCTGCACTATCAATCTAATAGAGGTGGAAAGATTAATGCTGTTATTCTGAAGTACTAGTATTTAATTACCTTTTATTTTATTATCAATATTCCATACTTTGAGGGGAAAAAAATGAAAAAGAAAAAAGGAGAGAGAAAAATTATTAATATTACTACTATTATTATTTACACTCGCAGACAGATTACAGATCTTTGAAGGTCAAGGTTTCGGGATAAAATGCTTTTTTATTTGTATGTACGGCTTTGATTGCCTGAAAACTGTACTCCGCCTATTCATTATTCCCTCTTAATATTTTGTTCTTCAACAAAACGAGATCTTTTCCATTTTTAATTTTTTTTTTTTTTTATGTTTTTATTTTGATGGCTTCATATATATATATATATGGATCAACTACCGATCTTTTTTCCACCTGTCTCTTTCGTAATTCTAACAGCTTAATTGTCATAATAACTCATTTTCTCCGGGTATGTTGTATGAGATACCTGAAGGAATTGAAGTTCTCTATTTTATTGCTTTTGTTTTTATTGCGTTTTGGTAGGTTGTTGCCCTTGTCGCTGCTTCGTTGGGCACGCTGCTGCAGGCACAGGCACAGGCACTGCTGCTGCTGCAGAACTTTAAAAAGGTAACAGCATCTTCCTTCCTTCCTTTGTTAGCAGTTATTTACACACAAAATTTATCATTCTCTCATCTTACCTTCTTCAAATGCTCACTTCTATATATACTCCTCTCTCTCTCTCTCTCTCTCTCTATATATATATATATATATTTACATGTATATCAAGCAAGCTATGTTTTCCCATTCCTGGCCGAATTCTAAGTGGATTATTTTTCTTCTTCTTTCTGCCAGCAAACTGCTTCCATAATCGCCTCAATTTTTTCCTCTGTCCTTATCTTTGGGCTATAGGCTAGCTAGCATATATATATATATATCTTATGGCAACCAAGATCATTATTTTCACGTTTTTTCAAAAACACACATGACTAAATATAGGCTTTTCCCTTAAAAAGTCCAACCTCACTCTATTCCGAATTTGTTGAGTTAAAATGACTATTTGATAAAAAATAATAATAATAATAATTATATAGGCTTTTAATTTTATTTATTTATTTATTTTGTTTAATATATATATAAATCTTGGTAATCCTATCAATATTTATTTATTTGTAATAATGTCTTCAAAGAAATTAATGTTAATAAATTTCTATATGTATGTTCTTCCTCCTCTCAAAATTATAGCTATAATGGGAAATCGCAGTAATTAGCAACTGTTTTATGGTTAAGCTTTGTGTTTTATCGGTATTTTCAACATTCTAGAAAATTTTTCTTCATAGACAGCATCCTCTCCCCTTATTTTTCTTTTAATCTTTAATCCCGAATTTTCCTTCTTGCTTGAGCAAATTCATTCATGTCAATATAACAGTACTCTACTAGTATTATAATTTTGGAGGGAAGATTCAAGGTCAAAATTATGTGTGAACTATTGTGCATGGTACGTACAAAGATTGATTCATAAGCTCTTCCAGTACTATTAATGTAATTGAAAGAACTGTATACATTACCCTTTTCATTTTTAAAAAGGAAAAGAAATTCATCTTCCGGTTCAGGCTTTGTAACTACTGCCTTTAGCTTGCTGCATCAAGATGGTAATCATACATAACCCGGTTCTTCAAATTTTTATTTTTTGTACTTAGGTTGTGAAGATCCAAGGATAGTTGCATAGTTGGAGTACGAGGTAATTAAATTGCTTCTTTACATCTCACGCTACCACAGACGTAATCTTTTATAATAATGATGATAGTATGCATTTGACAATTGAAACTAAAATAAAGATTATATTCAAATCAAGACCAATTAATTTCAGTTTCCTATTTGTTAATTCCTTTTGTCCTTTTATATTCATGAACCGCTACTATAATTTAGGTGATTTTACCAAATAGAATATAATATCTTTAATTCTTGACAGTAGTGTCACTAAGTTTCTTTAATTATCTTAGTATTGGAATTTTATGATTCTTATTATATTCTTAATTATTGGAAGGTAAGAAAAGTTGGCGGATTCATAGATTTGATATCAATATTGAAACATTAACGATTTTCCTTGCAACCAACATTGATTAGAAGTAAGAGTCATGGTGGGGTTTTTCCTTGAAAAAGAATTAAACTCTAGAGAGAAATCCGAATTAGTAGAAATATTGAATTTAGATACTGGATGGTCTAACCAAGACACTGCAAAACTGTTACCCCAGGAACTGTGGAATCATGATCAAAGTTCAAATTTCCTCGAGAAAAGAAAAAGGCAACTGTAAGCTACTGCTAGCTAGAAATATATATATAGGTGCAAAACCATGTTATTTCTTTTACAAATTTCCCATCTAGGATAGAAAGTTCATACAAATTTTCCTCAATATTTTTGGTTTGGAGTGGAAGCTTACGAAATAACAAATACTCCTAGTGTTTCCTTTGGATGAGGATAGATCTAAACGTAGACACAGTTCTAGTTGTTTGATTCTTTAAGGTAGGCTTGTGCAAAAGATTTGTCATTCCCCAAGGGAAAAGAGGAAAAAAAAAAAAAAAAAAAAATCTCTATGATTAAAGTGGCTACCAATCCAACAGTGCTGCAGTGAGGAAATCTGAAATCCATATATCAGTTCCCTTCTTAAGGCTTCCATGATATGATAATTATAACTTGGATAACTTGTATGCTATTTTAGTGATCCTCTCTCTTTTTCTGCAATATAATGTATCCCTTTCTAGGTATAACCGACTATGACAGTAATTAATGGACTATAGAGGGAGATAGTTAGTAAGCTTGATACTCTTTCTGTCTGAAACATTATGCCAGTTATTTACTCTCACGTTTTTTTTTTTTTTTTTCCTTATTTGTCACATTAGAAAATCTTAGAAAATTAATGTGTATTTATTTATATTTTTTTTCCTAGTACACGTGCAATTAATGGTTAACAATTAATACTTATTAATTATTCTTATTGAAAAAAGTAAAGTTAGTCTTTTCAATTAAAAGACATGCCAATTTTTGTATTTTTTTAAAGATTGTAATTTTGTTTGTGACAAGTTAAAAAAACAAAAAATCCAAGTAGAATTTTTCTTTTCTTTTCTTTTTTTTCTGTAGATTTTTCAATCTTTTTCAAGTTATTCTTACTTATTACTTCACATATTTTTGATAAATTATTAAATATGAATTAATGAGCTGGATTTTAATAATTTTGAATGCCCTGGAAATAAAAGTTGTGAGAGTTTCAAGACTTTATATAAAGGAATATATATATATATATAGTTTATAGTTTATATATATTGTATGTATATGATCCAATCCAATTCTTTGGGAACAATAAAAGCTACCCGTAAAGTCTACCACCTAACTAGATTCTAAACACACACACATATATATATAGAAAATATATGAGTGTATGTGTGTGTATGTATGCAGATGAATTTAGAAAATAGAAAGGTTGCTGGTTTCTCTCTCTGTACAAAATCTGAGTATATTTAACTCTCATGACGTTGTATTATAAGTGAAATATAACTTTCAACTTTTTTGAAATATGAGTGGATGCATATTTATGGTAGTGTATGTATACGCAGTGGGTTGTGTAAAGCCTTTTGCATTTATTTATTTATATTATTATTGACTTTAAATAGCAATTCTTTCTTTTTGAGGTGAGAAAGCAAGAATAGGGAGAGGGAACAACACATAACCAGATGCGGATAATTTATATTTGCAGGTCAATCTACGGGGATTTTCAGTGGGCTAAAAATCGGTACTTGATCTTTCATCAATCTTTGGTTGTCTTCGGCAGTACTTAAATTTAATTTCCATTCTGAAGCAACCAATACCTACATTAGTTGAGTACCCTCGATGAAGTACCATATATGCCCATGCATTTCTCTATCATCAAAACATATATGCAAAAATTGCAGTGTGGTGAATATGTTATACATATATATCATACATGCATCATGCCCTTGGATGTTGAAACATGCGCAACTGGTATGTAATAATTACCCCCCCAACCTTAGGTTAGCTATATAGCCATTTGTTTCTGTAATCATGATTTGGGAATCGAGTTCACTTTTCTAGTTTTCCTTTTGTGTCTTTTTTGATGATGCCCTTTTAGTAAACAAGCCTTCTTCTTCTTCTCCGGCTATACATATAATAAATATATATTTGATCGTATCTGGAGATTACTCAATGCTTTGGATTTGACTTGCTAGTTTCCTTTCTTCTGTATCGGAAGAAGGAAGACAAAAAAAAAAAAAAAAAAAAAACCAAAAAAAACGGGAAAAATAGACAATAATATATCACCAAATTGTGAAGGAACGGTAGTGAGGAGGAACTAAAGAAAAGACAAAAGTTTGAAGTTTTCACAGACTGATCACACAGTACAGAGACAAAAACTAAAAAGAGTGATATATATACATATACACATAAGCTTTGAGGTTGGTTTTGAAATTAAATTTTTTTTTCATTTTTTTGTCCAGCAGATGGTGAGCTCCCAAGACCGACCAACCAACCAACAGACGAGAGGAGAGGTGTGGAAGCAAAATCGGGGCGTAAGTACGTAGTATTTATGTATGGAGATGCATAATGCATGGGCAGGCAGTCAAATAAACTTATAGCATGTATAGCTCTCGGAGGCTCAGGTCCCTCCACCGATGACCGCCGTCGTCGTCGTCATCATGCAAATGTAAAGGAAAAATCGCTTTTCAATTTTCATTAGTCTGCTCTCGCTTGCATGCTTTCCTGTATACATCATACTTTTGGCTACCAAGTATATATATAGTGGTAGTAGTAGGAGCAGTAGAGTCATAATGGAAAAGGCTGAACTGTGTGTGTATGAGAGAGAGAGTTTTTGGAAGTTTGGGTTTTGTCCCATGGTATTGATCCAGCAGAATAGATAATATATATATATATATAGAGAGAGAGAGAGAGAGAAAGAGAGTAGCAGGTGAAAAGCAAGAAGAAGGTCTGCAACAAGTCAGCGTTAGGATAGGGGTCGATGTTGCCGTTTGGTGATGCATGTGAAAGCCAAGGCGAGAGCATATAGGCTAATTAAGTTGTATATATAGTGAGAGTGTTACCAGGAAATGGAGGACATTTGCTCTGCCTGCGCTTTGTCGCTGGCTGCCTTCTGCCCAGACAAAGCTAACGAAACCTTTTTTGCAGTCCCCCCAATCCCAACCCCCCAAAGACTTCTTTTCTTTTTTCTTTTCATTTGGTTAGGAAGCTGCCAGCTCAACTCACTCATCCATCTCTATGTATATATGTATATATATATATCTCCAAATTAATCCTAGTAGTAGAAATAGTATTAATTCCGCAATTACTAGCTAGCTAGCGTTATATCTCCTGGGTTTTTTTTTTTTTAATTAATTCAGTACATCTCGAACTCCATTCCCATGGTGGGTTTTTATACATCCATGATCCATCCTATATATGTGTATAGTAAATATGATCATCATGCAAAATATATATATGTTATTAGCTCTTTCATTATCCACAAACCTCTTCTCTTTAATTTACGAAGGAGATGGGACGAAGTAGTATTTCGTTTTAGGTAGGGTTTTCCCCTTCTCTGCTATTTCATGCAAGATATCCATGGATCATCCAAAACATATTAAGTGGGACTTACACGTAAAATGACTCTAAGGCTATATAGGTTTGGTCGATGGGCATCCCCTTCCAAAGTAAGTAATGTTGTTAATTATATATTTATAGCCTCTGTAGTTGTAACAGAAGGAGAGGAGGATGCCACAAAAATTAAAGAAAAGAATCAGCTGCTATGGCTATTAATTAATTAGGGATACAACGCAGACCAAACACAATCATACACACATATATATATATATATGCACCCTTAAAACATCACCTACATGTACGTGTATATGTTGTTTTGGTTTCATAAATAGGATATAGATATAGGGGGGTGTGCCTAAACCATCACTGCCTACTTTATGATGAGTTGAACATGAATTGTGATAATGCCTCCAAAATTCTCTTCGAATCCCCTAAGGTTCTACACTGAGTCAACAAATTTTGTTTTGTTTTTTTTTTTTTTTTTTTCATTTTTTGTGGACCCCACCCCTCACACTAATCAAATTCAAATAATAAATAAATAAATATATATATAAAAGGAGAAAGAGAAAAGAAGAGATATTAGACGAAACAGGCAAAATTGAAAGCTAATAAAAGAAAGTAGTCCCCGCCCTACGTGTATGATGTGGAGAAATTATTTTGCGTGTTTGTAGCCCTTAGACTGTAGGACGAGTTCTGGACCTCATCCTCATCAATGAACCCACTTTTATATTATATCAAATAATTAAGTATAACAAAATTTATTCAAACTCATTTATAATTAATTAAAATTTGTTTTTTTTATTATTAAACAAATTAAATTTTATTATAAATATTATTCGAATCAATTCGAATATTATATATAATAGACATGATTGTATACATATATAGTTACCAATAAATTATAACATTTATATATATATATATAAAAATCAAGTATGTATTTTGAATAACAGAAAAATCCAAATTGGTTTATTTCCATATTAATATTAATTTACGGATCAATATTTGTTTTCTTTGAAAAAAATGGAAAATTGGCCGGTTTAGTCCCTTATCTATTTTCAATAATTAATATAGGTCCACAATCTATTTTTTTGACCCGC
>JAXGGT010000131.1:2759023-2772209 GCA_035583425.1 Marsdenia floribunda | reverse complement strand
GGATTAATGATGAATACCATCCCCGCCTCCATCCCCTATTTTTTGTTTCGGGGAATCACCGTCCCCATCCCCGAACCTGGTCAAAGCGGGGATTCCCCGATCAAAATAAGGTCGGTATGCAGATTTCCCATCGGGTATGGTTTTAATTACCATCCCTATATATATATATATATATATATATTTGTTATTCTTTATAAAATACAAAAAAAATATTATTATAAGAGATCATAAGTTTATGTTGTTTTATTTAAAAAAAAAATCAAGCATTAAAGTAAGTCAATTGCACAATACAGTTCAAATCACATTCAAGATAAAAAGTCTTTAAATATTAAAAAAATAAAAATAAAAATAAAGTAAAACAAATATATATATATATTTTTTTTAATTTTTCACAAAAAAAAAAATGTAATTTTTTTTCCCCTCTAAAGTTAAAATGGATAAAACGAAAATAAGTACATCCTATAAGTGGAGCAAAGAAGTAACTATTTTGACTGCTTTTTTCTTGGTAGATACTATAGGGGCAGCATTTATATTTTATTAATATAAGTATAAAATACTATGTTTTATTTTTCTCATTATGAGGGAGGGGAAGGGATTAATTAGGGGTGGCAATATATGACTCATACAAAAATTTAATACGCAGGTTAAAAATTATTATTCTTATTCTGATATAAGTTCGTGTCCGAATAGGTCAATCTATTTAATGATAATCGTATTCATGTTTTAAATGGATTAAACCCGCATAACTTGTTTTTAACCAGCGTACCCGTTTAAATAATAATTAATTAATTTTTAATTATTAAATTATTTAATAATTTTTATTACTTTAAATTTTAAATTTTATATATAATTAAATTAAGGAATATTAATATTTTATACATTAAATAAGTAAGGAAAAATTCTCCAGTTTAGTCCCTTAACTATATATGTTTCTTCGAATTGGTCCTATAACTTTAATTTTATCCAAATTGATCATTTATCTATTTTCTATTTCCCAAATTAGTCCTCCCAACCAAAATTTGATCACTTTACCGACATATCTATTAAATTAAAAGGGTATTTTGATCATTTCGTGTTAGAAAAAAAGAAAAAATGGAATATATATATTAAATTTATTCACATATCTTTCCCTTTTCTTGAAAAAAGTGAGTATTTTAGCTAAAATATTATATCTATTCTATTTTTTTCTTTCTTATTTTTCTAAAATACCCTTTTAATTTAATGGATATATCGGTAAAGTGATCAAATTTTGATCAATTTTGGTTAGGAGAACCAATTTGGGAAATAGAAAATAGATAAAGGATCAATTTGGATAAAATTAAAGTTATAGGACTAATTCAAGGAAACGTAAATAATTAAGTGACTAAATCGGAGAATTTTCCAATAAGTAAATAATCAAGATAGCGGGTTGATATCATGTAATCATGTTAGCGCATTAGTGGATTTTAAATTATATACGTATCATAATTGAGTTGATGAGTTAACATAATTAATTTTCATATCGTGTTCGAGTTTAACTTTTTCGTGTCGTTTCAAATTTGTATTAGATTTGAATTAACATGTTAAGTATAATAATTTTAGCTCAATCTGACACAATTATATGATTCCAACACGATTGCAATCACTAGGATTAATCAAGCCCAAAAATCAGCTTTATCCACTGGATAACAACAGTAAGATGTTGAAACTTGAAAACACTACCAACCTAACTTACTAAAATGAATTCCACTAGAGGCCGCAACTTATAGGACATTCTAGTGCGAAATGAAATAAAGTTTCGGGTTTCCCACCACCACACAAGAAACAGTTCATATTTGATTGATAAAGGAAGAATGTGATATTTTATCCAACATGTCATTGTAATATAAATATGAATTTAGATACTTATTATTAATTTAATTTTTTTTTTTTTTATATAATAAGAACGTTATCAATTAGTTGATTGTGGGTGTCATTAGATGTATAAAGTTGGCAGCTCTCCAAATTAAATTGAAGAATTTAGTATTGTCACTAGATTGAATATTACCTCTATCTTGTATGATATGTAGGCAGGCAGCATTATCATTACTTAGGAATCTGAGCCGAACTTATGGGAAAAAAGCATACATACGTGAATGCTGAATAGGCTTAGAATAGTCTTTTACAAAATATGTATATATATATATAGTCTTTAAATTTGATTGACAAATTGGGAGGAAGGCCGGTGGCTACCTCAAGTGGTGGGGCTCTAAAAAAAGATAATTGATGAACACGGGGTTATTGACTTTGGTTTTGTTGGAGCTGCATATACATGGAATAATTGAAGAAGAGGAGCAGCCAATATTAGAGAAAGAATTGATAGGGGGTTCACTAATGATAGTTGGAAAATTCACTTCCCCAATGCCACCATCCTTCATTTGACGGCCACATTAGCTCTAACCACAACCACTATTGCTTGACTCCAATCCCTATAATTCAGCCCACTCTTAGACCCTTCCAGTTTGAAACCATGTGGACCCTCCACCCCGATGCAAGTTTGATCATAACCAAAGGATGGAACTGTGGATATACCCTTTCCTCCAAGCTGAAAAATACCAAGGTAGTGCTTAAAGAGTGGAACAAAAAGGGCTTTGGACACATCCATACCAATATCATGAACCTTAAGCAAGCCATCCAAAACCTGCAAGATAACCCTCTTAACTGTGATCTCTTCCAACCATAAATTTCCTTACAGAGAGACCTTGATGAACTACATAAGAGAGAAGAATTCTTATAGAGAGACAAAACGAAAGCTCGTTGGATGGAGGAGGGCCACACCAACACTCACTATTTTCATCTTTCTACTATTGCCCATCGTAGGTACAATACCATATCTCATATTGTTGATTCAAACAATTGTTGGCTAGCTTATAGACATCTTATTGGAGCTGAATTTAAAGACTACTACACTAACATATTCTCTGGTGTCTCTCCTAGTATAGTTGATTCTTTGCAAGAAGTCATTCCAACACAAGTCACGACAAGAATGAACAATCTCTTGGACTCTATACCATCAGGTGATGAGATTAGGAAAGCAGTGTTTTGCATGGGATCATACAAAAGCCACGGGCCAGACGAAATATCTACTACTTTTTACAAAAGTTATTGGAACATTATCGGGCAGGATGTGACCTTAGAAGTACAAAAGTTCTTCACCAGTAATGCATCAAAGGGTAGAACACTTCAAACCAATATCCCTGTGTGATATCTTCCTCAAGATCATAACCAAAATCATCTCCTCAAGGATTAGACCAATTTTGGAACACATCTTCCATCCAAGCCTAGCAGCTTTCATCCCTCAAAGATCTATCACTAATAACATCATTATCAACCACGAGGTGATGCATTACATAAATGGTAATAAAGGTAAAAATGGTTTTATGGCACTCAAGGTAGATTCGGCTAGGGTATACGATAGAGTGGAATGGGAATCTTATGTAAAATCCTTCATAAGTTTGGCTTCAGTACTAAGATCATTGACATGATTTATGAATGCATGTCTACATTGTATTTCTGTATATTGTTGAATGGCTCATCGTTTGGATTCTTTAAGGCAGGTAAAGGAATAAGACAAGGCGACCTAATGTCCCCTGCACTCTTCACCATTTTTTCAGATCTACTTTCAAGGATGTTGGCTAAAGAAGAGAATGAAAAAAGAATTAGTGGAATCAAGATATCAAGAACCAACCCGAAAATTACACACCTCACGTATACAGATGATTTGGTTATATATTGTAAAGTAGATGAAAAGGAGGCCAAGGAAGCAACCAACATCCTCAAAGAATACTGCTAGAGTACGAAACAAGAGATAAACTAGAGCAAATCCTTTGTCCATTTCAGCAAAAATGTCCCTTATATCGGTAGGAGAAGACTTAGTAGAATTCTTGGTATTTAGGAGTGCAACCATTAGGGTTGGTACCTTGGGCATCCCTTCTGTCAATTTAAGTCTAAAACTGTTGCATATAAGGAAGTTATTGAGAAGATGACTACTAAGTTGGAGGGGTGGAAAAAGAAAGCGCTCTCAATGGCAGGAAGATTGGTTTTCATAAAGTCCGTTGCCCAGGCAGTCCCATCCTTCATTATGAAAACTTTTTCCATGCCTAAGCCGATGCTTCGAAAAATGGATAATATGGTTAGAGACTTTTTTGGGGTTTTGATGATTCACATATCCACCACCTTTATCCAAAGATGGAACAATGTCTGTTTACCCAAGCACTTGGGCTGACTCAGTACGAGGAAAATGGGGGATATTAATACATTGCTACTAACCAAGCTGGCTTGGTTTGTTTGTTAGGAGCTAGAAAGGAACTGGGTTCAACTCATTAGATCAAAGTATTTAAGAGGTTGAAAGATATTGGATATGGAAAGGATTACACACACGGTTTCTTGGTTTTGGGGAGGTGTAAGATTTTGCTTAAGTTTATTGAAGAATGGTTTTTGTGATCAGGTCAATAGAGGCTCAACGACGAAAATCACGGAGAGCCTTAGCTGTATAATTACAAATAGTTCAGAATTCCTGTAAGTATCAACATATCCCATAACTTACTCTTTGTATGTGATTTGATGATGGATGATGGAGCACAGTGTAACCAAAATTTAATTGAGGATATCTTCTTTTAGGTGAATTGCTTTGACTCTGATAATTTGTTTTGTACTGAAGTCGAAGAGGCTATCAAAGCCTTTAAAAGGGAAAAATTCGCTTGGTCTTAACAGAGTTACTTTTGAAAGGGATGCATCCTGTGTTATTTTTGCTTTACAAGGCATTTCGTATTTTGAGGACTGGAGAGCTAAAGCTAGCATAGAAGAAGGGCGTTCACTTTTGTCCAAGCACATTTTTTGGCAGATTTCCTATGCTCCCAAATTTTATAATAGAACTGCACATTATGTGGCTGGATGTGCTTATTTTTTGGAATTTTGCAGTCCTGTTCCTACTGATCTCATCAATCCCAGTTTATGGGGGGAAAGTGATGGGTAACATGAACCTTTTGTTAACTCCCTTTTTTCTTCCCTTTAATATATCAACCAAAAAAGTGTAAATTATACAAAAGATTTTCCTAACTAAACTTTATTGTTTTTTTTTTTTTTTTATTACTGCTTTTAACCTTCTTTTATTTTTAGGCTTTGCATTTTAACTTACAAAAATATACTAACTTGCCTTTCTTTTCTTTTTCTTTTTTTTTGTTAAAAGGTTAATGGAACTCATTGATTAACTTTTTTCTGTTTTTTTTTTTTTTTAATATTTGGTAATAATCTCGTTTATGATGCAAGAAATTATGTGTTTAATTAATTTGAAAGTAAAAAAGTTTTAAAATTAAAAAAAAGAAAAAAAAAGAAAAAAAAAGATAAATTACGGTGTAACATGTCAACTTTTTAGAAATTCAAGTTTTACATCTAAATTATTTTTCATCAAACTTTTGCAATTGTACTTTTCAAAGTATCAATTCTTTCATTCGGTCAAAATATTCTATTAAATACTAATGTCTATTAATCATGTGACTTGCACATAATTTTTTTTATAGACATAATTAAAATATTTTTAAAATTTTTAAAATAATTAATTTAATAATAAAAAAATTACTGGTCATTATTAATTATTTTTTTAAAAAAAAATCTTAAAAGATTATGATTTTTTTTTTTTTTTTCATTTCTCTCTCCCTCTTTATTATTCTTTCTAAACTGCTGCCACCATCGTCCCTTCTTCTTTTTCTTCTTCTTCTTTCTGTCGTTTAAATAAAAAGTGCCTATTTTTATTTCTTGATTAATTTCGAGCTAAGTGCCTGTTTGATTTCATCCCCCAATCGTTGGGAAGAGAGGAAAGAAAGAAGTAAAAATCCTTCTTCTTGATGGGGCATTGAAGGAGGATCAAGTACCTATATTTCTTTTTTTTTGGTAAGTAGGATCAAGTACCTTCTATTTATAGGCAAGAGAGACTTTTGATTTTAAGCATAATTCTAAAATGGAGTATTGGTTAATTTAGTCTTAATTTTTTTTTTAATTATTGTACAATTAGTTATTTTTTATTTATTTAATTGATTCCTAATGTATAATGAATAATAGATATATTTTTTCTTTTTTCACAAAAATTTTTATTTAGATAAGTCAAGATAAGACTAAAATAATAAATTTTGTGAAAAGAAAAATTAAATATATTTATTAAATAAAAAAAAAAAAAAGAAAAAAGAAGGTAAAAACAGTCGCACCAGATATATAAATAATACCTTTTAAAGCATATGGTTAGATCTATATGATGGGACAAATATATTAATATTTTTATTCTTAATGGCACCTATTATCTTCATATGAAGAAAAAACAAACATATGTTTTTAAAAAAATTATCATTTTTTAAAAAATTTATTTAACATATAAAATTTTAAGTATATTAATTATATTTATAATATTTAACAATTAAAATTTTAAGAATAAAACTATTTTAATTTTTTATTAAAATTTAAAAAGAAATCTTATTATATTAGTCTTATAATTATTTTTATTTTTTAAATTTGATTCTAAATCTTAAAAAATTAAAAATTTGGTCCTATAATTATTTTTATTTTTTGAATTTGATCCTAAATTTTAAAAAATTAAGAATTTGGTCCTATAACTATTTTTATTTTCGTAACTTGGTCTTTTTGACTAAATTTGTAGAATTTTTTGATCGTTTAAGTCACGTAAAAAAACACATAAGAAAACATAGTACTTTACCTCTTATCATAAAATACCCTCATAAAATTGAGTATATATTTTTCACGTAACTTAAACAACTTCCACAAATTTGGTCAAAAGGACCAAGTTGCAAAAACGATAAATAGTTATAGGACTAAATTATTAATTTTTAAGATTTAAAATCAAATTCGAAAAATGAAAATAATTAAAGGACCAAAATAAAATTTTTTCCAATTTTACCATAATTGTACTAGAAATTGATTTCTTTTTTGAAATTTTTTGAGGCATTTTCGACTCTAACATGTCTCGAACTCATAATCACTTGAATCATAAGTGAGATTGTTATCCACTGAACTAAACCTTTTTGACTACTAGAAATTGATTATTGTTCCTTTCTAAGTTACCTTTCCTAAATTTAATTTTATATATAATATATAAGAAGATTGATAAATTTAGTCCTGAATATTTGAACTTTTGGTAACTTTGGTCTCAAATATTTTTTTTGGATATATTTGATCCTAAACATTATATAATTTGGTATATTT
Organism: Marsdenia floribunda; assembly: GCA_035583425.1. Taxonomy (NCBI): domain Eukaryota; kingdom Viridiplantae; phylum Streptophyta; class Magnoliopsida; order Gentianales; family Apocynaceae; genus Marsdenia; species Marsdenia floribunda. The sequence goes on along the minus strand of JAXGGT010000131.1, from coordinate 2,764,982 downwards.
GGTCCCAACTCACGGAATTGGCATTTCTGATGTTGTCAACACAATTTTTTGTTCGTTAACCATTTAATCAGGGGCAAAAACGTCAATTCCATTAACAAAAATGAGTCATGGTTTTGGGGATCAAAATCAGAATCGGAGTTGGAGATTGATGGCTTTGTCGTCGCGCAGCAGCTATTCAAACTCTCCATGTGCTGCCTAGATCAATCCCAATGCTATAGCATAGTCAACAATAATCCCAGAACATGGTAATGGGAAGTGAAAAATGAAGGAGCTATTAACATTTAGGACCCAACACCTACAGGATCTGGAGAAAGGAAAGGGGGCGGGGGAAATAATAAAATCTTAGACTAAATCCAAGTCCCTAATCTTTTGCTACTCCAATAACCCAAGAGAATGAAAATGGAGCAGTCAACAAAACACGCTAAGGGATTAGAGGAAAGAGGAAAGAGAAAAAAAAAAAAAAAATCTAATTACAGGGGTACCTGAAAATTGTTGTTCGAGTTCTGATGATGAAGAGATTGAAGAATCTGATGAGAAGTGTGTGTAGAGATGTCTTGGGGAAGAACAGAAAAGAGGTCACTTTAGGAAAGCAGCAGCTGGTTATAAGATCGTGTCACGTGGATCAACGGTTTCGAATTCGCGAAAAATGAGAAGAAGGCATCTAATCTTCTGTGATGTGGATCAAAGAGCTGTCTGATTTTGGTTCCCATTGGTTTCTTAAATTTGTGTAGAACAAACAAAAAAAAAAAAAAGGCATGGAAGGCACCTTCATTTTTTGTCTTGAATTCAAGTTGTTTGGGTCGGAAAGATTCTTGCTAGAAATATCAGTGTAGAATTGGATTGTATTTTCAGATCAAGAAAGTAGAAATAGAATATATAAATATAGATCTTCAGTTCTTCTTCGAATTGTTACAGAGGAAAATTTCTTCTGATTTTGGGAAGCAATTTGAATAACACAAATGATTTTCAATATTTTGGGAGATGAATTTCATGTTTTTTCTTAAATCTCTATTGGAAATGACTATTTTACCCTTTGTTGATCGGTCAACAAAACATTCTGATCATTGACTAGGTATGCTAAGAGGTATTTTTGTCATAAATGATCAAACGTACCAAAGTATATAATGTTTAAGATCACATATATTGGGAAAAAAAAGGTTTGAGACCAAAGTTACCAAAAGCATAAGGAACATGCCAATCTTCCTAATATATATAAGTACATAATTTTGAGGATAAATCGCCAACTTAGTCCTTTAAGTTTATGTTTTGATCTGTTATGATCTCTCAAGTTTATTTTTGTCCAAAGTAGTCCCTTAAGTTTATGTTTTGATTGGTTATGATCCCTTATATTTATTTTTGTCCAAAATAGTCCCTTAAAAATTTTTAAATTGATCAAAGTGGTCCTTTGACCGTTAACATCTAAATATTTTGTTAACTCTCATTGCGCGTGACATCTTAAACTCTCTTTAATTTAAAACAAAAGTACAAAAATATCTATCTAAAAAGGCACGAATAAGGAAAGTTAACGGAATATTTGGATGTTAATGGTCAAAGGACTACTTTGATTAATTCCAAAATTCTTAGGGAATTACTTTGGACAAAAATAAACATGAGGGACCATAGCAGATGAAGACATAAACTTAAGAGACTAAATTGGCGATTTATCCTAATTTTGACTTAAACCGTAATGGTGTAAATCTTATGCTTTCACTACATATACCTCTAATTTAATTTAATTTATTCTTTTTGTTCCTCTGCTCAACAAAACGAATCGAGTCATAATTAAATTAAACCACATAAGTTTTAATTCCCTTAATAAGAACATTTTAACTCTCTTGGTATATCTAAAGAATAATAAATAGCCAACCAATGACATAGTTAGTTGTTATCTATCTAGTGGTATTTTTTTTTTTTTTCTCATTTCAGAAATGTAAAAATTATTTTTTCAATCCCTTTCTTCTCCTTTTGTGAAGTCTAAATTCTTAATACTCTGCATTTTGACCTAATTTTATAAACACAAATGCATAAAATGCAGGTTTTCTTCAGAAAACAAAGAACACAACAGGTCTATTCAATGCTCCAAACTACACTGAAAGATTAGCATCAAAGTGCAACTAAAAAACTATTAAATTCTCAAAAAAAAAAAAAAAAAAAAATCCTAATTAGATATACCAATCTAAATAATTAAGAAGAAGAAGAGGTTGTTCAAACTCGGACCGTACGTGATGAGGACAAGTTTGTCATAATCACTGCTTAGTTTCAGCAGTCCAGTAGCTTTTGACAGCGACGAGTATCTTCTCTGGATCAAAAGGTCCATTTTCGTGATCAATAATGCGACTCTCCCATTTCATTCCATCAGTTATGCTCTTGATTTTCACCAACACCTCAACCCCATCCCTAAATATAACCGTCCCTTCTGGCCTCAGTATTCTATCCATCTCCAGGAGAATGTAGGTCATGTCACACCTTCATCATCATCACAAACAACAACAACAACAACAAATTAATTATTATTATTATTATTATTATTATCATTCTATAGATATTATAAATTAATTAACCCATTTGGTCCCTCCTTTCATTTGTTTGTTAAGATTATTTACCTGCTCTCGTACATGCTAAACACACCACTGGCGTGGATGAGATCATAAGTTCTTGGATATGTCGAAAATGCTTCGCACCAGTCATGGTAAGTCCCGATAAACCCTCTTTCGTAGATGATTCCGAGAGTGTCGGGCGAAGTAGTTGGGACTACATTCATTACCCATACCGGATACTTGGACAGAGCTGCTGCGAATCCACCGAGGTAAGCGTTCATGTCCATGACATTTCTGTATTGTCCTTGGATTAATGGACTAACTACACGTTTGTAATTTGCCACTCTCTCCTTCCACATTCTGTTATCTTCTTGGAACTTCTCTGCTGTTATACCTCCTGATACTGAGCCACTGCTAATCCTTGGGGGAACCGCGAATGCACGCTCCGGCCATTTTTCTAAACCACCGCCTGCCACTTCATCTGAGTTGCTGACCTCTGGCAATGCGCTGATGCACGTTTCCATATCTTTATACCTTCAATCACAAAAAACTACTACTGATTAGTCATCCAAGTATTCCACACACTAATATATGTCATTGTCATCCGATCGAGAATGAGATATATACGTACCAGGCAGCATCTGCATTTTCAAGTTTGCACATTGGGGGAGTATGGTAAATTGCCCTGCTCTTGATGCAATTAACATGGTTTACGGGCTTTTGCCAGATAGAAAGATCATTCTTCTCCACCACTTTCTTCCAACATAGACGTTTGGCAACATCCTCGATGGCATCTTGTTCTTGCTTCAAATCTTCTTGGGTTCTTTCCCAACCTCTCCAGTATTTCTTCCAACGGATAGGAGGGCCAGACAATATCCAGTACCCACCAGGTCTAAGAACTCTGTCAACTTCAATCAGGTAAATGCCATCTGTGGTCAAAAGTCCATAAATTAATGCTTCCTCACCTCCATTTCCATTTTACTTGTTACTATACAAGACTTCACAATTTAAAAAATACGAACAAAATAAATAAATAAATTCAAGTATTCCTTTGGAGAGATGCAAATTATCATCCTGTTGGGGAAGGCGAAACACCTTACCGTACTTGTACCAAGGGATCAGACAACGCGAGCAGTGTGCCATATCAAAGGCCCTGGCAGGATAGGGAAGTCTTTGCGAACCCATGACACCAATCATCGCTGGGACTCCTCGTTCCAACGCAAACCATACCTGTGCTTCATGTGTATCTCTCGGAGCAAAAGACATCGCAATGATATTCCGCCTCAACAAGTAAGCACCCCAACTTGCAACCTTTTGACGACAGCAATTATTAATATTCCATGAAAAAGATAAATAAAAAAAAGCAAAATTTCCTTTTTTTCTTTTTTTTTTCAAACACCAAAAGGTTGACTATTATTAATTAATAGAACCTTTATTAATGATCATAAATAAAAGTCTTTTAGAGGTTAAAAAAAAAACTCAAAAATTATTTTAGAAGGAAATTTTTTTTATTTTTATTTTAAAATAATTTTACTTTCCTAAATTAAATTCTATATTTTTTATATGCTATTGGATCTTATCCTTTTAGCAACTCACCCCGCAACCAGTGTCGAGTGCAGTACGGATATTTCCGTTCGTAAGAGGGATGAGCTCGGCAATGTCGTCTATATAAGCATCAGCGCCGCGTGGGAACATGGTGCCGCCGCCCGGAAATCTAAATCGATCACCTTCCATTTGGATCCAGTTCTGGTTGGCCTTTTCGATACTAAGATGTTTGTGAGGGATGTTGGCATACCAAGCATAATCTCTACTCTGTGGCCATTTAAATGGTGTCCTGTAGTTGGGCGGAGCAGGTATTAAGCATCGAAGGAGCTCTTCCTTCTCGGGACAGTGTCTCTCCCTGTATTTCAACATATTGCGATCATATTTCCTACCTCTACGCGGATCCTGGCAGGGAGTGTATTCGGTGAAGGACATATCACAGGGCGGAAACTGTTGGAATTCCTCGGAAGTGTTCATCTCTAACTGATGATGGCTTTCGAAGTCCAGTGGAGCCGATAACAATGAGGTTGAGGCGGCGGTTGTAGTAGTATCAGAATTCCCCTTTTTTTCAGTGGAAGAAGAAGAAGATCCGACATTGCAGCCAACTCTATCGAAGACGTCTGATTGGCTGGAATTAGGACTCTGCCAAGCACCTATAACGTAGAATAAGACGCAGAGGCCGCTTACAACTAGGATCCAGGTGAGCCGTTTTCTCTTTGTTTCTAATTGGTGAGGCTTTGGAGATCCAATATAATCCTTCGCCATTAATGACCAGAGACCTGAAAAGAGAAACAAAAACCGAGAACAAAATAAATTGGGGATATAGGATTACTGCAACATTTTAAATTTAATTATAAAACACACAGATTTTTTTGTTTCATAATAATCATTACTAAGTATTATTAATTAAGAACATTAAAGAGTACTCACGTGCAACTTCTGGGTGGCTAACAACAACGAAAAAGAAAGATCTGAGCTTCAATAAATTCTGGCAATGAGCTCCGGCCAAAGGAATTTTCCACTAACTGCTAAGATCGGTCACCCGAATCCTTATCAATTTGGCAGAGCATAATGGGGCCGGTGATTAGTGAAAACGGGAAAAGAGGTAAAAAAAAGAAAAAGAAAAGAAAAGAAAAAGACCTTTTCCTCTCTTATCTCCTCTGTGTTCCACTAATTGGTATCTTCCTTTTAGGCTATGAAGGAAAACTTGTCGCCATGCTGACTGAAGTAGTAAATGGTGATGGTAGTGGAACTCCACGGGTGAAGAAGAAGCAAAAAGAAGAAGACATTCAGACTCCCAGGATAATGGGATACCGGAGGTGCAAGAACAACATGAAAGGGTGAAAGAGGAGGCGTTGAGTGAGTGAATGGGTAAGTAGAGAGAAAGAGAGAGAGAGAAAGAAAGCAGCCGTACGTGAATTAAAAGTCAAAAAAAGCATCTGTAAACATTTTCATCCACAGAAGAAAATTAGTTTCCGACAGAATTTCCTCAATTTACTCTCATCGCCATTTCTTCTCTCGAATTTGTAACCTAAAATCAGGGGACATACCTGTTTCTTTTTTTTTCTTTTTTTTTAATACACATCATTATTATGTCTCGATCCAAATCAACTTAAACTAAAGTAATTAAATACAAACATATGATAGTAATAAAGCATCGAAAGATAATTAATTATAATAATTTGATTAAGTATAGAAAAATAATGTGTCTAAATAATAATTAAAAAATTCTTCACTTTCATCTTATAATTATCTTACTTTTTAAAATTACAGTTTATAATTTTATTTTTTTATATTACTTAGATTTTATAATTATTTATAATTTTATTTTTTTATGTTACTAGATTTTATAATTAATCTTTTTGACTAATTTTTTTTTT
>JAXGGT010000131.1:2690266-2758923 GCA_035583425.1 Marsdenia floribunda | reverse complement strand
AAAATAATAATAATAAATAATTACAAAAATCACAAAAAATGAAAAGTTAGTAAACATTAAATTTTATAATTATAAAGATTAAAAGAAAGTTAAAAATATTTAACATAGCACTATTAGAAAAAAAAAAAAAAAAAAAGTGTAATCTTATATATAAGATATATATATATACACATACACATACTGCCTATTGCTACAGCAGCTACCAAACCGAACGTTTGTTTGGATTATCATTTTTTTATAATTTTTTTTTTTTAAACACAGTATAATTAATTTTGTAAGAATTTTTTTTTTAATAGAAGTATATAATATTATTTTATTAATATTAGAAATAATATATAATAAAATTGGGTTCACCAATGTATTTGTAGGAAACACACTTGAATTGAAAAATAATTTCCAAATACTTTTTTTTTTTTTTTTTGGTGAATAATATCCAAATATACTTAATTATTAAAAAATAAAAATCTTTTATTCAATTCAAGTTGATTAGTAATCCAACAATATATATATAAGGGTAATCATAATGTCTTACATAGGTCTGTCAATGGGTCTAAAATACTTGGATCTTACTCGGACCTGATAAAAAAATATCGGGTACAGGTCTAACTTTTCTATACCCTGACCCGGACTCTATCCGTACCCAAAAATTAAATAGTAATTGGGTCTGGGTACGGAACTATAAATACCGTACCCGATACATACCCGATCCGATAATTTTTAAAATTAAATGTATAAAATTTGATATATTATATTAATTATGGTGTTAAAGTATTTGAAAGAGGTTTTTTTTATTATTAAATTAATAAAAATATATTGAGTTTTTATATATAGTTTGTCATTTATTTTATATTATTTTTTAATTTTAATTTTATATTCTTTTTCACAATTTTGATAATTTTAAAATATTATATTTTAATTTATAATTTAATTTGTATAAATTATTAATTATTAATATAATTAAATTATATTTTAAATATTATAACTTATTATAATAATATAAATTATTTATAAGTGATTTAAATATAAATATTCTATTTAAAATACTTAAATTATTTTTTTAAAAAAAAATAATTTTTTGGATGGGGTATACCTTGTTCGGACTTGAGACCCGATAAGATTGGGTATGAGTATAAATTTTTTGGATCCGATGGGTATCGAGTCCAAAAATATTTTCTCAGGTCCGGGTATAAAACTAATAATTCCAGACCTAATAGGACCCGTTGACAGACCTAGTCTTACACATAAAGAAAGTTCTCGCTTATTCCTTATTTTCCCTTTTTTATTACTTCTAATTCAAATTATCAAAATTTATTTAAATATTTAATATTTGATCACAAAAATTATTTTGTTCTTTTATTAAAATTTCAAGAAGTATAAACTTAGATATGCATATTCATGTTATTAAATTAAAAAAAAAAATTAATTTAAAATATATATAATTGTTTAAAAATAAATTTGAGGCACTTTTATTTTTAATATGTCTCAAGCTTAAGTGATCTTTCCAAATTCCAATTACATGCGAGGCTATTATCCAATAAACTAAGTCTTCTTGACCTATAAAAAACATCATTAGTTATTTATGTTTTTAATTTATAACGTTTTTTTTTTTATATAAATATAATTAATTTTTATAATTATGTAAATATATATATATATATATAAATTTCAATATATATATTTACATATATGTTACAGCTCTAATTTTAAAATACATGTAAGTCTTTTATATATCTAATTATTCTACGTAAGTACAAATCTTGTATATTTACCGTTAATAAAATAATATTTGAAAATAAATTTATTTATTTATTTAATTTTTTAAGTATTTTACTTTAGTCTAAAAACAATTAGGGTTAGATTGTAATGATTTTTTTTTTTTTTTTTAAGAGAAAATGTAACTATGTATTAAAACAAAGCCAATCCAGCTGCAAAGATTGTAACGAATTATTTTCTTATTTAAATTAGTTATTGGAAAAATAGGACTTGATAAATAAGGTAGAAATTAAAATATAAAGTTGTGTCATAATATAATCATTGCCCTAAATACAAATTTTGGACTGACCTTGGTATAATCATTTTTTCAAATTGCTTTAGCAAAATATACACAACTATCCTTTTAAAACATACACTTGTGACAGAGAATTGAAACAAAAATAATACAATTGCCAGAATAATTTTTCACAAAATAGATGAAAAACTCTCTCTAACTATATTCAACTAGATATTCTCCCATATATATATATAAATAATGGGTAAAAGGCTTAACCTCTATATCAAACGCGACGACTCCTCTAATATAAAAATCGTCATAACGACTCCATCTTTATCAATTCAGATAGAGTTATAATTACAAGGTAACTCTATCAAAGATAACCTCTATCCATATTAATTTCCGTTAGATAGAGTCATAATCACAAGATTACTCTAGACAACATAAATAAAATCGTGACTTAGGAGTCAATTAGAGTAATTAAAATAATACTTAAATAAAAGTCTAACCACATGAAGAATTTGTCATTTCCAGCACTAGTAATATAGTAATTAAAAAAAAAAAATTATTTAAAAATTATAATTTAAATGATTTTATTAAAAAAAAAAAGATAAATTTGTCATTTTACATACTTACATATCATAAAATTCAATGCAAAATGATAAAAGAAAAATAATTTTTTTTTTCATTTTAAGATAATCAATAAAATTCAATATATATATATATATATATATATATTGAAGATAAGTATCAAGAACAACAACTTCTATGAATAACCTACAATGAAGCCAATATGTAAGATGACCTTTTTGTCATTCTCTTAATTGACTAAAATGGTAACAATATTAAATATATATATATATACACACACATTTTTAACCCAATTATTGTAAAAAAATAAAATTTATATTAATAATTCATAATTTTATTTAAAACTTTAAAAAAATTTAAAAATTAAAATTTATCTTATTAAAATAAAATTTATTAAAGATTAAATTTGTGGATGTTTTAAAAGTTAAAGTAATAACAAAGTAAAATAAGTTGAAATTGTGTTGGAGACCTAAAAAAAAAAAAAATAAAATAAAATCAGAGTAATGTTTATAAAAAAGTTTGAAAATTTTAGTCCCTGTTTACTTTTTTTTAAAAAAAAAAAAATTGAGAAATATGATCCTTTTAATTTTATTTTTTTTTTAACTCTTTTTAAAGGAAAATTCTCGGATTAAGTCCTTTAATTATTTAGATTTCTTTACATTAGTCTAAAACTTTAATTTTGTACAAATTAATCATTTATCTATTTTTAATTTCACAAATTAATCATTTTAATCAAAATTAGTCAGTATTCAATCACTTTTTATTATATAATCAGTACACTCGTTAAACTTAAAATATGTTTTTATTACTTTAAATCCTTCTCATTCTGAAACCTAATTACAGGAATCGAAAAAAAAAAAAACCTAACTAAATCACAAAGAAAACATATATGCATTTAATATATTATATTTCATATTATATTTTTTTTCCTTTCTAATATGAAATAACAAAAAAAAAAAAAAAAAACTTTAAATTTAATAAATATGTCAATTACATGCTAAAAAAAAATCAAATATTAATTAATTTTGACCAAAATGACCAATTTGTAAAATTAAAAATTAAAAAAAATAATAATTTTATTTGAAATTAAAATTTTAAAATCAACCCAAAAATGCATGTATGATTAGAGAATTAAAACATTTTTGACTGGCCAAATAGATCAATACGGTGAATTATTTACCAAAAAAAAAAAAAAAAAGATCAATACGGTGAATTTTATCAAATGGTTTAAAAATAATAACAACAATAAGTTAGATTTAATTTTTCAGAAACGCAAGTCATCCTTATATAAGAAGTATCCCTGTAACCATAGTGATTTGACCATTTAAAACCTTCCCAAATTTAACTAAAGAGGAACTAACCGTTGCTAGTTCCTTGTCTTGACTTACCAGGGAAAACCAATTGTAAATTTTTCCTTTTTTTTCTTTGTTGATTGAATTATAGAAGAGGAAGCAGCATCCACATTGATTATGATTTTTGTGCATTCCCAGTTACAAAAGCACTAGAAGCAGAGGGAAGGTGGGAAAACATTGCTGATGAAATCATATTAGGATCACTTATGTCTGAGAATAAAGCTCAAGATTACATAGAAGCACCCTTAAGGCAAGATATATGATGATAGTATACACAAGTTCTCCACCACCAGTTGTTAGTTGGAACTCGAGAATAATCCGCTGGAACTGGTTCTGTCACCATGATGGGATACAGGGGGAACAACGGACCGATCCCTTCTTGTTCTTGTCTAGTGCCCGCTGTGTGTTACAGTGGACGGGTAGTTTGCTCATGCAACTCTTCAGCCAACAAACAATTTTTCTTCCACTTCATGAATGAGTAACATCAAATGTGGAGGATTCCCCCACTCCCACCTCCCTTTTTTAGCAATAACGTGATAAAATCATCACTTTCACAATAACCTACTTACCCTGCCACTTTAGCACCTTCAGAAGGGATCAAAATAAATTACGTTACAGGGGATTGAAACCACTGAATATAGAATCACTTGATCAAGTGTAGTAGACAAATTAAACTGAAGCCCAATTAGCTGAAAGCAGTAACCATTTATGAAATACTTACAAACAAGGGAGTATAGAGATTATTGCATGGCACTTAACAGCTGGTGAAATCTTGGTGCAATGCCATTAAGATTGCTGTCTTCAAAAACCTTGATTAGCGATTGAAGTACTCTGGCAACAAACTCTCTCTTCTCATTCAGATAAGTTTTCTCTTCGCTCTCAAGCTGTATGCTTCTCTCTTCAAGGGTTGAGCAGAGTCTTTTAAGCCACTCCTCAAGAAATGATGCTTTCTAGATATTATTGAGGGGAGGAGAACGAAATATATGAGCACATAAAGACAAAGGAGGAAAAGGAAAGATAAAGACAATTCTGATATGAACATAGGAGAGAGTATATTAGATGGATGCCACAAGCAACATCAATTGTGTTCAAAGACATCCAAATGCTTACTTTTGCAAGAAACTCCTGGACAGGCTTATGATCTGTTTCAGAAGCAAGCACGAGAACATGGAGCAAGGTTGCAGTTATCTGTAGCAAGGGACATTAATTCACAAAGTCAAACCAGGGTTGCAACAAATGAAGCTATCATCATGATAGTAATCTAATGAAGCATCTCAGTCACACCACATGCCAAAATTCTACACACTCAGTCCAATTCTGTATTCAAATGAATTACTAAAATTATGGTAAAGGATTGTCTATCATTTTCAAAATAAGATAAATACTGCAAGGTATGCTTTGAGAGTAAAAGTTGCATTAGCCCATTTATCCATACACACGCCCAAAATAATCTTGTCAGATAAATAAAGTATCACCAATCTGCCATCAAAGGTTGCTTACTGAGCTCCCTAGCAGTCCTTCTACAGCTTCAGCTTATATTGGAAATTGTACTATTATTTCCACTTACATGTCCTAAGTAAGATTCACCCCATGCTGCAAATAAACATGTGCAGATACAACAGAACTTCAGTTTCCATTTTTCTTTTTTAACCTCTATTTTTGGTGAATATGGAAGTCAAAATATAGCATTTCTCCTTTCACTAGTAGCACTAAGAATGGAAGAGTTAGTCAAGTGGATACTACGTGAATGGAATACAAAGTTGCCAAAAAATATTAAATAGTTTTGAAATTGCGTCACTTTGCTTTGATCAGTTTTGAGACACTTTATATCCTTATACTAGTAAATTTTAGTAGATTTAGTTGCTCCATGGTCAACTCAAGAGGGAGAAATAAGAGGACGAAGAAGACAATGTGCTTGTCAATTTAGTTGAAAAGGTGGCAGAAGGCAAATATCCCATAAGCATGGAAACACACAATAGTTTCTTATGTCATATTATAAAAGAAAGCTTTAGATGATGTGCATTGCATAAAAAGTCTTTTACAATAAAATAAGTACAAAGCAGCAATTCTGTAGTTAGCAACAGATTTGTTAGGGCACAGGACATTTCAACCACTGGCAACTAAATTAGCCACAGAAGTTAAGTGTCAATTTAAGTGTTTCATGTTGGCTGGCTTGGCCGATATTTACAGAAATTGATTTTGCTTATGTTGTTCAACACAAATAGGAGTTCAATAATGGTATATAGTAGGATGCAAAGGTGAATTTAATATTTGCTAATCTCCAAGAGAGAGAAAATAAGAAATGTACTGGATACTCAAATTTCTCCTTAACATTTCATACAAGAAGAGAAGTCATCAAAACAGTGGAAAATAATAGATTTATGCATAATTTTTTGTTAATAATTTCAAGTTGCTATGTCAAACAACATTTTTTCAAAAGAAATAAGAATCTCTATAAGTAGGTCAGAATTACTGTTCTTCGGAAATTGTCTGGTTAAGTGTACAAATTCAACCCCTTTCTATCGGATGAGGTAGAAATTTAACAAAATTGCTTCTTTTACTAACATGACTGAAATATGTACTTAATTTGACCTCAAATTACATGACCCACTACTGAATTTATTCTTATATCTCTTTATCAGATCTGCTTGAGAAATTGCCATTAACTATTGCCCCACCCCAAGCCTCTAAACTCCATTTGGGCTGCCTCCTGACCACAAAATAAGAGAGCATATCCAGAAGAAATATATATAAATAAAGGATAGATAAAGTACCCTGCATTTTATTTACTCAGTGGAGTAAAGGTGTCGCAAATATCCATTGCTTGCTTCAATATAATTCTTAGGATTTTCTTGTGAGAAGGCTCATTATTGAAAACATACAAAGAGATTCCACTGACTAATCTTCTTAGGATAAGTAATAGGCTAACTGAAATAGCTCTTAATTGAACATCTTCATGAGTTACCAAAAGTTAAAAGTGCCAAAAACTAGCAAATGCCCATAGTCCAACAAATTTTAACTGGCATAGATAAGCTACAAATCAGTAGTACATAATGCCTTAAACATAAATCTTGTAACTACAGAAAGAGGTTATTGTAAATGTGCTACGCATAATTGGCATATTCAATGGAAGGTGTAGAAAAGGAACATGCGGATAACAACTATATGGACATGATTGTCACCATAAGAGCAAACCAGATTAATTACTCTTTGATCATCCAACCAAAGAAAATCATTGAGAGAATATTATAGTACGGATTGCTTAGAGGTGAATCATCTTCTTTTTGTATTTCTTTCATAAATATATCCACAGTTGTTCAAGTTTTATTAGTTGATGAAACTACTTTAACTATGTCCAGATAATCAAAATTTCCTAGATCAATCAGTTGATGGAATTCCATGGGACAGTTAGGACATTGACCTGCTTTTCAAGTGCAACCCTGTATTTGAAATTAGATGGCATTGATATGTGATCTGTATTGAGATTCTCCAGTACATTCATCACACCTTGGAGCACATCGGAAAAGGATCTTCCATAATCTACATAAAACAGATACAAAAGATAAGACTACAAAAAACAGTACAGTTTCATATGAAAAAGAAGACAATGAAGTTGTTTCATGGGAATTACGTCAGTTATCCAATGGCTATGGAAGTGTATAGAGGAGGGAGGGGCTTAAGATCCATGTTGGTCTATGATCTTGCACAACCACATGAAACTGAGAGCTATTTAACAATGCTTAAATTTGGAATATAAATCAAAGCACTGTTCTAAATTAAATAGGAAAGAGAATAGTTTTCTGTGTGCACACACACATATAGGTACATATGTATATTTGTGCATTAATACAACTTACGGATTTTTCAAGGCACTGTATACCAGTCATTTGTAGTATATTTACAGTGGTTAAATTCAGTTGAATAATTGGCATTTGCTAGTTTTTTCACCTTGGTGACTTGTGAAGATGTTCAAGTACATTTCAGTTAGCCTATTACTCATCCTAAGAAAATTGGCTAATAGAATAGCACCAATTCCACTTCAGATGGAAAGCTTTGGGTTTAGTGCACATTTTTTCCTGCATCAGTAACACTCCAATTGGAAAAGAACTCATTCTCAAGTTCTGTGATAAATGCTTCTGTACTTTCATTCAGCTCTCCCAGTAATGCATCTATCTATAAAACAATATCTTCAGAAAGGTTCCTAATTTCATGAATTTCAGATGTTGCAAATTTTGTAGAGCAAAATTTTGGAACAAGTTATCTATTATTAGTATTATACCCTTATTGATTATTCCTAAAAATCCAGCTTATTTTTATTTTAATTTCTCCCTAATGCATTCTCTTGTTCTTTAGTTCTCTCTCCAAAATAGAGGGAATAAAGATTTAAAATGCTTTGATTTTTCCCCCCTTTACTTAAAGTCAAACTTGAAAATGCATCTGGCTTGGTATTAATAATTTTGAAAATATCAAGTTACTAAAATAAAAGTTCAGATAAGGGTATGTTAGGGAAAAAAAAAATTTATAATAATGCTTGCCTAATTTAGAATTAGGACAGATAATTTTGGACAATCCATGTCAGGATACTTAATTTTGTGTGAAGGGAGTAAATAAGAAAGACAATAATATCTATCAAGACAACTCTTTAGAGTAACAAATCTCTAAAATAATACCTCTGGAAAAGGTAATCAGACTTTTCTTGAATGATTATTAGTTTAGTTTTATAGAATATCAAACCAAGAACAATTAAGCTGACATAAATTAAGAGAGTTGCAATATACAAAGTTTCTGGGTAAAAGGCATAAAGAAGGGTCCAAGAGCAATGTGGCTAAAACTGAATACAATTCAGATTTTACGACCACAACATGAATTCAGGAATCAAATCAGCTTTAAAACTTCAACATTAGACTATACTTGCGAAGCAATAAAAGACCATGATTTCAACTAAAAGGTCAATATTTACCCTCAATTCCACTCGGAACAGCCAAAGCAGCAGCTGCTTGTATCCTGATCTTAAAATTTGTAGAATCACGCAAAAGCAGCAAAAGAATTCCAAAGACTGATGGAGCCCTGCAGAAAACATATAAAGAAATGTTAAACTGTCATTAAGGGAATCAATATCAATGACAGTGGATTAGTAATAATACAAATAAGAAATGTTCTACATTCCCAAAAGAAAGTGAATAATCGACATAACAAGGCACTGGAGAAAGGTAGTAATCTTCTCCGAACCGGGATATTGAATTTTAATGAGAAATTAGTAAGCAAAATTTAGTTACATAAATAGTAAACCTTCAGCTATTTTGGTGTTTTCAACTGAAAATCATAGTACACCTTGAAAAGCAAACAATTAAATTTAGTCTAAAGTAAAAACAAAAACAGATTTAGATCTGAATGGAAAAGGTATGGGGCATAGTTTCCGAATGAAAGACAAATGTCTATCCTAGGTAACAAGGAAGTAGTAGAAACCTGTGTATATGACCTGTAATATTTCAATGGAAACCAAAATGAAATCTAAAAATGATTTAAGGAAGACAAAAAAAAAAATCTTGTTAGATATATTATTCTGCTAAGCTCCTAAATAATAAACTAATACACTCAGTTTAGCTGAACCATTTTAGGTCAAGCGTAATGCAGTTTAGGTAATCTATCAATTAATATGGGTAACCCAACCCATCTACTTGGAAAACACATGACTTACTGATAGAGCAAACCTATCATTTTGCCCCTGCAGGCAATTTGACAAACAAAGGAATATAACAAAGTTTGCTAAATAGAACTGATAGGTTTACAACATGCATATCACTTTTCATTTTCTTCCTCGATTATAAATAAGTTATTCCACATTTGCAATAAGTACTGGTTGATTTCAATGAAATTAATGTTTCAGTATCACCACATTCAGTTACTGCAATTGCCAATACTAGGGTGAATACACATTGAATAAAACATATATCCCTCCATGTGCAAATCAACATATGCATTTAATTAAATGCAATTACGTACCAATCCATGTCTTGCAACTTCAAGGTTCTATTGAAAAATAAATTGCTCAGAGCATGACAAACGTTCCACTGAACCTGATTGAAATTCCAAAGTACTTGTCAACAATATAAAAAATGGGTTAATTCAAATGTAACAAGCATGCTATTCTCCTCTTCAGTTATTTCTGATCTTTTGTTATCTAATCATCAAGTTACATTGAATTGATTAAATAAAGAAATAGAAAAGTACCACCTTTTCCTAACTTCTCACATAGAGTTTTGCTTGGTCTTCTTCACTAATTTCAATCATTAATGTGCTTACCAATTTTACATAGGGTAATTTGGTTTTTACATTCCAACATTTTTTGCATTGGTGTTTGTCCACCAATTCACAAAAATTATAAAAGTCAGCCCAATTTAATTTTGTTTGTTATTTACTAACGGAACCCACAACACAACTTTCATTCTTATTTTTGCCCTCCAACTGCCACTGATTTTAAAAAAATTGCCCTTATATTGGTTTTCTCCATTAAAGGCTGCAGAATGTACACTGATAGACCCATGACCAAAGCGATATTTCAGTAAAACTGTCACCTTTTTTTAGTAAATTTTCAATATATAAATGGAAATCCTAACTCTAATGATTCAAAATGCATTTGTCAAATTACTACAAAATAAGATAATTGACATTTGCTGAAAGAAACATAAGAGGAGGATAAGTTTGTCTGTATCTTTTGGTTCTTATGTAGAACAAAGATGGATAAAAAAGGAAATGTAAAATTGTTACTTGAAATTCCCCTGGAATATCTATTAGCTAGAGTTGTTGAGGTTGCCAAAACATGTTGATTGAGAAAATTAAATCTTTGAAAAATTGGAGTCGACAGCTATAAAAGTTGATTGAGAAAGTGAGAGGTATCGTAAATTGGAGGTGGCAACTAACCCTAGAAGAGCTATTTGGATTCCATGTTAAAAAATTGCCCACATGTTAACTTGTGGCAAAACTGTATCATGGTAATGTATCTATATTAAAAATAGGGGGGCATGTGTAAGTTATTAAGAAGTGTTACAGATAATCTTTTTGTGCTAGCAGAGGAAGAGAAAGGAAAAGAGAGAGAAAATAAAATAAATAACTGAATTTCAATATGATATAAAGTAAATAAATATATGTTATAAAGTGATGAAATGCAATCTCTCTCTATTAGCATAAACTTAAGGTGAAAATTTAACAAATGACATTCTAACCTTGATTACCTCATTTGTTGGTTATTGTCTACGAGTTAAGATGCGTTTGACACAAACATGAAGGGGTGTGTTAAATTCAAGCCTTCTCAATCAACGTAAGCTTTCATGTGAAGTGGAAATTTAACGTTATTAAAATATCACTTTTATGTTATTCATTTTTTGAAAAGAATGGAAAAGCAGATTTATTATCCTTTTTAGAGTTAGAGGGCAAAAACCAGGAAAAAAGGGAAAAAATAATTGAAATATTAGTTCTATTAGCATTTTACAGACAAAAGACAACTAATAATTTATATAAGTTGGAGGGAAATCTGGTAAAAAGAAAAAGAGAAGAGGTACAAAACACAAATTCAAGCAAGTTTAAGGGAACTGGCACTTCTACCATTGTTTATATGCAGGAATTTCATAATGTCAAGGACAAAAATAGCCTATAAATAAGCTGTTTGTTTGTCAACTTTTTTGACAAATAATGGAAAATGACCTCCATTATAATTTATGCTTACCAAAACAACAAGGGACATCAGAAATTTTATAAATTACAGAATAGGCTTCATAGTAATGACAAATAAGTGATGAGGGGGTAGAAGGTTATGTTCATTCTTAGTGTTATATTAGACAGTTGGCACATCTTTTTCTTTTTCTAGCAAAGGGAATGGGATTGAATAAGAATTACCTTAACATTTCCAGTTGTAACACAAGAAATAAATGCCTGCACCATCTTTCCCAGCCAAATTGATCCTTTTGAAGTAGTTGGTTGGAATGGAAGTGAATTCTCACCAATATTATCCTTTGACAAGTTTTTCAATGAGGAGATTGATAAGGTCATATGGACTATTTCATCATTGCTTGAATCTAATTTACTAGCAAATTGGAGAAATCTTGAAAGGTTGCCGAGAGCTCTAACAGCATTTGCTTTGATCTGTCAAGAAGATAACAAAACCAAGAAAAAAAATAAGTTTGCACTCTCAAACCAAGTACAAGCACGTCAATGCTCTTTTCCTATGTTTATTCTCTTGTACTAACATGTGAAACTATTTTGCTACACATGGAATTATCAATAAACAGAAGAACAAGCATGTCAATACTCTTTTTCCTATGTTTATTCAGTTGTACAAACATGTGAAACAATTTTGCTACAAATGGAATTATCAATGAACAGAAGGACAAGCATGTTAATACTCTTTTCCTATGTTTATTCACTTGTACAAACATGCGAAACTATTTTGCTACCAATTGAATTATCAACAAACAGAAGGAATAAGAAAATTAAAGAACAGAAAATTGCAAAAAGACGTGAATTAATCAAACAAGATACAGCAAAATCCAAAGCACAGCTTACTATTCACACCAAGCGTCTCAGATTAACAGAGATATTTAGAAGGACGGTGATAGGGAATAAGGTAAGAGGCCTCTAATTTGCTATTCTATAACAAAGGAGATCAATCAGTCCATCCTCCAATAGTTTTAATACCACAATAAGCACAATAATAGAAGCAATTTTTGAAGGACTTCCATTTCTACCTTATCATTATCATTTGTCAGATATAAAGCCCTGTCAATAAGTAGTTGAATCAATTGAGAGCTCACCTTTGAATCTACCATATAAGAAAAGTGAGTTAGAACTAATGTCTCCCAAATATATGTCATGATTGCAAATAACAAAGCTTCTTGAGATACAACTATCAAAGCCATTTAGCAGAAAACTTCAGAAAAGTTGCATAACCATTCTCAAAATTAGGTGTATGGACACAATGTCGGAGGGAATCAGATATGTTGGCCAAAGCCCAAGATGCTGTAATCCGCACCTGATAATTATCATATAAGTAGGTTCCTTGCTTAAATGAGAATCCAAGCTATAATAGGTGAATGAAGAAATAATATACTACTTTACAGACAGAAATTCTACCGAAACCAATGAGTCATTAGTGTTGCACACAGCAGCGGAAACAAGCTTGTCAAGGATCTCTACACTGTATAATCAAAATGCTTTAGATATATATATATTTCACTAATGGTAGTTTTCTTAAAAGGTAATGAAATCAGGAGAAATAGCTACCTGTGAATTACTTGTGGAAAACATGAAATGACTCCAATGGCACGACAAGCAGCTGACCTTACAGAAGGGACATCATCATTCATAGCTGCATTCAGCTGGGAAAGTTTCAAATGTTATGTCAAATGTAATCATTATGTAATCCTATATATCATGGATAATGAAGTATACACTAAATTTCCATGAAAAATCTTACACAAGAACTAAGAATAAAGTCCCGATCATCCTTTTGCAATGAAAAGAAAACAGGTGAAGTCAATCCAGCGAAGCAAGTTATAGCTGCTGCCCTTACCTTCAGAAGGGAGGGAAAAAATACTAGATTATAGACAAGTTGTGGACTGAAGAATATGAAGTTTAACCAAAAAAATTCATACAATATGAAAGAGAAACAAATAAAATTAGTTCAAAATAAAAATATGAAAATCAGAAAATTTTAAGATAATGAACTTGGAGTATTCAAAACAATTCTTATTTTATTTTCATATTCAAAATAACTCAAAAAGTTCAACTTAAACATGGAATAATAACACAAAATGCATGTGTATCTGCCTAAGAAATTGTTTGTGGACACGATTAAACAATGTGGAGGTGGCATTCACGTAGGAGGGAAACAAAGGTAGTTGTGGCAGCATGAGTGGTTAAAATGGAGTAATGGTGCAGAAGTTCAAATTTTGATTGAATTTGAAAAAAGAAAGTTTCAACAATGTCCATAGTCCAGAAAGTTTGAGATCTCCAGTAGGTAGATGTCTTTGTCACTACTGTATATAGATTAGGGTATGCTGCTGTACAAGTGGTATGAGAATTGATATTATTCATTGGAACTCACAAAAAAGAAAGAAAGAAAGTTCTGTGGAGTTTAAAAGTAAGTATATCAAAACTAGTTTTAGAATACATATAGACATACATCCTCCATCCAAACTAAAGATTATTTCAATCAAGAACATGACACAAAATTAAGCAATTACTGAAATTTATAGAAATATAGCACAAAATGAGTAATATAGCCTCCAAAAGCATTTAGTGATCTGTATGAGTGAATGAATCAAAAGGTAAAGGATTTCTTATTGATTTATGAGATTGACAAGATTTTTAAGATGGAAGAAATAAATGGAGAAACCTAAAATATCTTGATAAAAGATGGAGCAGTGCACACAGGACTAACACTAACAAAGGCAAAATACTAAAGGAGCATATGCCATCTTGGTCCATTAAACAGTCTAGTTCAAGCAACAAACACACAGGACTACCACTAACAAAGGCAAAATACTAGAGGAGCATGTTCCATCTTTTAAGATAAAAGAGTATTTGTTTATTCTAAAAAGGAAGTACAAGAAATGGCCTCAATAAAGTGAGATAAAAGCTAGATAAGAGATAATTTCCAGTTTCTTTGTTAGCTTTGTCAACCCAATTTCAACAAAGCACTAAGTGCCAACCCCAAAAGAGAAGAAAGAAAATAATTCTAATTTAAAACTTATCTTTAAAAATTTGCACTCAGTTCTATCGATATCAACCCAAATACAGTCCCGCAAGCAACCATAGAACCTCAGAGAACAAACATAGAGCATAGAGAAAATTTGTCGACAGACCATGGCAGAAGGATGCCTGAGGATACAAGGCATGTGTTTGAATATTGTTTCAGACCACTGCTCAACCCCAAGGAGACATATTTGAACCTCCTCCTTAGAAGTAGAAGGGTCCTCCAATCCATGAAATGGAGCAGAAGAAATTGTCTTAGTTTTGATACAATCAGTTGCAAAAGGGCCAAGAAGGAATTTATCATCTGCAAGATCTTCAGTTCCTTTAAAGCCAGAAACTGCACGAAGACACTCATCCAAAACCTGTACAAAATTTATGCCAGAAATTAATTTAAGATTTATGGCAGCAGCAAGTTGATAATTCAATATAAATTTGATAATGTAGAATAAGTCCACAAGACAAATAAATTTAAACTGGATTTGAGCATGTATCTGTGAGAAAGAGTATTCTGTGCAATAGTTAAAAGGAGAAAATAGCTCACATTTATCTCCCTGAGACTAGAGATGCCATGTTCTAGTTGTTCGCTAAAACTTATACAGTGAACTACTAAACATATTCTTAAGGCAACAGTTACGTTAATGAGTTAATCCATTTGTAGCACTATATAACCTTATAAGGTACCACAAGATCAAAGTGGCTATCAAAAAGGCTTATAAGTGCATTCACATTCATATTCAATTCAAGAAGAGAGGATTTTGGAAATCTCATGGATTTTCAAAAGTTATCAATTTGCAGAGTTCTAACTATTTTTTTCAGGGAGAACCTAAAATGAGAGAGAGAGAGCCTACTCAGATAAGTTCATTTTTTATAATCTACAAAAATATACAACTTTCACATGACTAGTGAAACAGGGATATGAAACTCTGCATTAATTGGAAAAGTATTCCAAGTAGGGACTTCAAGATACCTAGGCCTGAGAAAAAGGAAGAAATATGTTGAAATTCCCTTTATTTTTAGATTGTCGTTCTTCATTACTTAGATTCCAAAGTCATCATGTCAAATGCCAAACAGACATACATTACAGGCAATCAGAGAGGAGTACAACTCCATATTGGAAATGCCATTTAATATGTGGTTAAATGATCTTGCAATAGTGAGATTAGACTTATTTTGTGGAGCTACTAACAGAGGAGCATCAGAAGGTCAGTAGGTTTAATTTTTTTCTTCCCCACAGCCAAACTCAGCTTGCCAGTTGCCCACCAGCATAGGAACAAACCCTGAATTTGTTATAAATTTAGACATAACTACAGAATGAAGGCATCATCCGTCGAAAATATCTCCTCTTGAGCAATAACCAAGACCCCATACATCAAACAGGAGTAATCTCACTTAAAACTGTAGCTCATCAGACTCTGAGAAGAGCTAATAGTTTGTTTTCTTCGGGTGGTAAACAACAATGGGTTAAAATTTCAAGAAAAAAGCACTGATAAACCATTAATAAAAGGATAAAGCATCTAGTGCTAATTTTTACTCAAATACATATATCTGGGAATTTTTAATTGATAACAGAATGAGGGAATAACTCACCTTGATTGCAGCTGTAATCAGTGTATCCCAACTAGCCCCACCACTGTGTCCAACATTATTTTTCCACAATCTTGTTGGATGATCAGGTGTAGAACTAAAAAATCCATAGACAGTAGAGGAAACTTGTTTCCAACATGAAAAAATTGTGGTCGGATAATTATGTGCCACAGCTCTCAGGGCCTGCAAAAGACTATCCAGGGGGATGAAGCATGGTGTTGAATATGAGTGTGCACATAAAGTGCAAACTTAGACTATACATATATATATGAACATTAAATGTTAATTTGCATCAAACATTCATGGAATTAGCTTCCTCTGGGATCCTCATGAATCACAAATATAAATAATTCAGCCATAAAGCACTTCATAAAAATCTTTCTGAAACTGAAGATCCAGTCAGATGTCAGTACATAAACTCCGGAAAACAGACTTGAGGGAGATCTTAAACAATTTTAGTACATGCATAGAGTAATTTTCTATTCCTTGTGTTACTATTATGAAATGCTGGCAGAGCTCAATATTATCAATTCTGCACACCAATGGTATTCCATCATTAACAACTAGTTTGTCAGCTGAGAGGAGAGGAGAAAAGAAGCAAAAAAATTTAGGGTGTGTTTGGGTTACACTTGAACTTGAGTTGAGTGAGGGATTTTTGTTCCCCAATAACTTGACATGTTTGGACATCGTTCTTTTTCCAATTGATGTTTGTCTCCAAGCGTAGGATGCAGGTCATAGTGGTGGCCCCAATTTAATTAAATATTAATAAAATAATATTATACACACTTATAAAAAATATATATATATTCTCTTACAAAACTAGTCACTACAGCTTATAAAAACTATATTATAAGCCCCACTTTTTTTAACATAAAATTTATTTTCTAAAAAATTACAGACAACATTCATTTTGAGTTTCACTGTGTTTGAATAAAGTCACTTTTTTTCCATAAAATATGGTAATCCAAACACACCCTTAAATTGGAAAAGAAAAAAAGTAGTTTGGGAGTTTAAGAAAGAAAAGAAGAGAAATGCTTTCTTGTTTGAGAGTTTTGAGAGAAGGAAAAGAAAGAATTTAAAATGACTTTACCATGATCACCTTTTCTAAAGATGTTAAGAAATTCAGCCTTTGTAAGAAATAAAAAATAATGATAATAATAAAGATTTTTTTATTTTTCACATTCTTATGCTTCAAGGAAGAAAAACATACATAACCCATAAAATAATTTTGTCATAAATTTGTAGAGATGGGAGAATAAAATAGAGGTGGCGGGAGGAAAAATAAGATGAAAAGGCAGGAGTAAGGAGAGGTTTTATTTACATGGGATATGGGGGTAAATAAAATCTTTTATACCAGCTTTTGAAAAGGTAAAAATGACGTATAAAAAATTTTACTTAAAACTTATCCTTTTTCATCTGTTTCTCAATTGGAGAGAATTTTCTTCACATCTTTTTCTTTCAATTTTCCCCTTAAAAAAATAAAAAATTTGTTTTCTTTTCTCTCGTTTTTTTCTTTTTCGTGCTTTCCTCCCAAACTAGCTGTAAGAGACAGAACAATAAGTGGCCAACTGATCAAGAAACAATTGCCCAAGAAGCAAGCAACACCATATGATAAAGATAGTAACACAACAACAACAACAACAACAAAAAAAAAGAATGAAAACATATAAGGAAACATAGGATGTAAAAGAAAAGTAGAGAGTAGCACATGGAAATCCATAATCAGCTAAATGTTAAATTTCAAAAAGACCTCTTATGCTGCAGCAAATAAACTTGAGAAAGGATAACCTATAACTTCTAGGGGAAGTTCTCAATTTTTAAAATTTGAATCCAGTAAAGCATTGTGAAGTCTGCTGCTGAGTATACTAGAAGATGCCAGGACCAACCTATTCATATAGTTGCATATTTTAGCGTTGCTGCAGAAACAGTTGATTTTGTTTCACAGTTTTTCCTCCTCAGACAAACTTAGAAGTCTATGGCATTTTCCAATTTCTAGATGTCAGTCAAGTGTGCATAATTGTAACCATAGAAACAAGTAATTGCACACCTTGAACACATAACTCCTACCAACAACAGCAACAATTTAATTTTAAAGATCATTATTTGTATTATTACCTGAAGGGCTTCAGAGTTCATTGATGGGCTAGTTACTGGATTAGAGCACCTGAACAATATAGACAAAACTCCAGATGTGTTTTGCACCTCAGAGAAGCCTGAAGATTCATCAGAATTAACCTTTCTATTAAGTTTAATAATAAGACATATCACATACAAGAATCAGACATGTGATCTATGTAGCAGCATGCATCAGCTGTTAAAGCTAACATACAGGAATTGCTCAAGCAAAACCACATCATTTCAACAATCCCTTCTACTCCTTACATTACAGTTCTATTTCTTGGGACAAAAATTTATCTCAAAATACAACACATAGGAAGTAGATGAATCAATCCTTTTCCCAAACCTTTTAACCTTTTGCCTACCATGCCCAAGGATATAATCTGCATCATGGTGGTTAATGATGCTAGAGATCTTCCTCTAAATATCTTTGTTTCTTTTGTTCAGTGAAATTCAACTTTATTTACTTTAGAGAAAGAAATCTAGAAATCCATTCTTCCTTTCACTAACAACAATGGTCCTTAATAGCACTTTTAGATAAGGTGCTAAGTTAAGATGCATTTAAACAGGATGTACTATTTTTCTTTTTCCACAGCACGATTAATTCAAGTAAAACAATGACAAGTGTGTAAATGATGATCTGCAAAATGTGTGTTTGGTAAACATGAAAGGACATTTAAATGTATAGATTGAAGTTCTCTGTAAAAAATTTAGCTTTAGATGAGAAGGCCCTGGTCTTGGTTGCTTAAAGTATCCAACTTTCAGCTTTTCATAATCCAAAAGTTACCTTGAGCTATGCTTGACTACTACTATGGAGGCACCTACACCAAATTTCTCGTTTCATTAATAACAAACTTGTTAGATTTATTTCAAAAACAGTATTTTTTTATTGAGAATATTATGTTACTTATTATTATTAGGTAATTACTTATTTATTTAGTTATTTCCTATTCTATATTTAGAATAATATCACATGTATCCTAATTTGATTCTTTGTAGTTATTGTAATTATTCTCTTGTATTCTATTTAAACCCCCACGAGGATAAATAAAATTGTATTCGACTCAACCATATTCTAACTTTATTTTTTTTCCCATTCCTTTTAAAAAGCACCATTTTCTCAACAAATTAGAAAATAAAAAATAAAAACTTACCACAGAACAGGTCCATAATGTTTCAATCCAATTATGTGAATTACGTGCAAGCCCCACAATTAGACTAATAATGGCCTTTTCATTCATTTGTCACACAAGGAAGTACGGGAGAATTTGTTCATTTTGATTTATCAGAATTGGTTTTGTCCTATTATGGTCAAGTTCATGCAGATAATTTTTTGTATTTTTGTGACTCTTAGCAAGGGAGTATTCTGAGCAGTGTGCTTCATCTGCAATTCTTTCTCTTAGGGGTGGAAAGTAATAACAGGAATTTAAAAGTTACTGCATCTATATTATACTACTTTGGTGCAGTTATTTTTCTTCCATCTCTGTAAGGCAATAGTATCTGCAGTTTCTAGAGATATGAGATGCATAGATTTACCAAGAGACAGGAAGGCTGCACTGATATAGTTTTTGGTTGACTGTCTTCAGAATCAGTGTATTACTTCTTTTTCATTTATCTCCTATTAATGAACATCATGGTACCACATGCAAGAAACCAGCTTTCCCTCAAGTAAACTCATCCAATTCAGTACCAACCATGTTGACATTATTAATGGTTACAGAGAGAAAAATGAAAAGAGCACCCTGCATGATTGCAGTAACTCATGACAAGAAAGATTATAGCTCAATAATCGCTGAAAAGATTGTCTGAACCATCTTACTTTTGCATTATCTAAAGAAGAATATATCAAGAAGTTAATGACTAGGTTAATTGGACATTTGCCATTACAATTATACAGGATTGCAATTCCATTAAATAAGCACACTGTGTAAGAACTCCTATATGCAACAGTGCTAAGCAACATCTGAAGTCATTAGATGAGAAAACAAGCTAACCTCCAGTAACTTCCTCTAAAAGCATATCTTTGATTTGGGCTGAGGGAGGCGAGACAGACAAAGCTACCGTCAAGCAATCAAGAGCCGAAGCCTACAGAAGATAAAGACATGATAAAGTTTCTCTCTTCCAATTTTTTTCTTTCTTGGTGTAGTAGGGGAAGGGTAGGTGCATAGTCAATGTCATTAAAACAGAGATGAAGAATGAATGAGAACATAGTGTATCATGAATAACAGACCACAAAGAGCAAGTAAGAAGAAGATTCATGTGCAAGTAATAAGGTTTCCACAGACCTCAACAAGGGGATACATCAAATAATGCAGAATAAAAAAGTCATTACAAACAACGAATCAGCTCTTCCTGGACAGGTTCATGTACAGCACACAGAACGAGTTAATGAGAATTAGAAATTTTGTTCAAATGGTTTAACTGTTTAACGACTGTAGATAATAAGAAATGGATAGTAAAAACACACCAACACAAATGCAAACAGAGGGAGATGATCTAGTAACCAAAGATGGTAAAGCAGGAATTACTTCCTTGAGAACTTGACATCTCAGTAATGTCAAGACACAAAAAGTATTCACCTATAAAACATTCATTACAGAAATTTTCCAGTTTCTTCTCTATAAAAGATATCAATTCTTAAAAGTAAGACCAAAAAAGCAGGAAAGTCAAAGAAACCAAGTATCAAGAACAAAGTTGCAGTACATAGCAATGTGAGCTTTGGCTACATGATGGCCCCATAGACTTCGTCCTATGGCTAACCAACTAGCTTTGCACACAGAAACAGCTCATCTTATCTAGGGTAGGCTGAATAAATATAGGCATATACTCAGTATTGTCCAAGTACAGTTATGATCAGAAAGGAGAGGTGAGTTTATTCTGGCAATGCGTCAGTTGACTAAGGGACATGAGTGGAAATGTGCAAACTTACACTTGATTGATGACATAGTTACAAACAGAAGTCACTTACATTAGCCAGAGCTTATATTTGTCAAATCCAAATAAAAAGTGACAAATAGAGTTGACAAGAACAACTAAGAATAATTAAGAACCATATAAAGTAGAAATAGTTAGAATCTTCCGCAACTATGGAAGCATATTTAAAAGCCTCTAAATATCATACTAACCAATAAACTTGTCCGGTCACTTCGAAGCAAAAAGCCATCTCCGATCCTTGCCTGAAGTGTAGAAATAACTGTAGGCAACAACTCAGGAGGCATTCTTGAATAACTGCAAAACATTAGGAAATAAAATTACAGATCAACAGGCATCTATAAATGGACTGGACACACCAAATTAGATGCATATTATGGACAAGCATATCATGCATGTATATGAATCAGTACGTAAATATTTATGTGGATATATGAGTCAGGAAAATGAACAGAAGAAGACGACTTTACATAATAGTTTGGTTAAATACGGTTTGTTACATTCATGAACAACAGTAAAGACATGTTCAATATAATGAGTTTTAGAGTGCATTTTTAGCATATTTCAGAATAAATAAAGTTACTTTCCAAATGTTGACTACTAACAATGAGTAGAACTTCAATTATGGTCAAGGATATGAATTTTCATGATTACTCAGTGAAACAACATACTTTCTATAAAATACATTACTCCTATGGAATGATTCAGATTGTTTATTTTCTAGAATAAAGCTAAGCATTGATAAGATAAAGTAATGATTTTCTATTAAAATGGGTTAAAACTGTGTATCTTCTTTCTGCGGATTGTTCCAATAAGTTGAACTCCTCTTCATCTAAAAGCTCAAGCTATTAATGAGGAACATAAATTATTCATTCAGATGCAATATCACATCTAAAGGGATGGGATTATTTCTTGTTAATGGTCCCAAGTCAATCAAACTTTAAGAATTAGATGCTTGGGCACCATATTCGGTTACCAAGTGTTCGAGTGTATAAGTTTATTCCCTATCTAGCAACTTAAGCTTTTAGAGCAAGTGGAAATTTAACATGGTACCAAAGACTTAGGGCCAATGTTCGAGCCTCAATTCCTCCCCATTTGTTGGTTATGGTGCACGGGCCTATTATTGAGAATTTGTGTTTGGCCTACATGTCAAGTGTGTGTTAAGTATATAAATTTTATCCCCAATCTATTAGCTTAAGCTGATGGTGGTGGTAATTTAACACTAAAAAAAGACTGGATGGCTCCCAATATTGCAGGTTGTATGCAACTTTGGATCAAAACTTGAGCCCTTATGTGGGGATTCAACATTAACTAGGTACTTAAACTTTGGGGGCCAACTGAATGTCAATAAGGTGATCTGAAGATAAGATTGACTACATGTTCCTATCTTCCTGTTTGATACAAATTATAAACCAGTATCCAGATCTCATAAGTGAGCAGGGATCTCTAATGTAAATTTAAGGGATAGAAGTACTCGAAGTTACACTGTTATAAGATTCATCCAAAATTTCATCATGAAGATCCATCTATTTGATATTTTTAAAAGAGCCCATATATTCCTGATAAAAAACTTAAGCAACGCCAACTGGCCAGGTATGTTTCTGTTAGGGATCCATATTAGGCCCTTTACAAATAGTATTCTTGAAGTTTTAGGCACCTTCTATATTATTTTCAGAATATTATGTTTACATTTTAGTTATATTTGGTTTAGATTCTTATCTAATTAACTTTTAGGTATGCTCTTTTCTACTATAGTTGTCACCTAATTAGTTAATCTAATTAAGGTTAGGGTTTGTTCTCTTTTGAAGCCTATTTAAAAGGTTGTTCTGAATTAATAAAAGGGGAAGACATTTATTTCTCTAACTCATCTATTCTTCTAGAGGTGTTAAGAGCTCCCTCTTCTTGACATGCCTGACAGATCTGCATATAGCTTTATTCCTTCTATTGCAAACCCAAATAAGTACAAAGAGAAATTTACCCTAAGAAAACCAAAAAAAAAAGAAAAAAAGGAAAAAAGGTATTTTTTCTATTATAATGGTCATTTTAAAGCTACCATTACCCGGAACTTTTTACTAACTAAAAGATTTTGGTATGATTAAATGTTATTGTTGAAACTACGTTGATAGAGCCAACAAAGACCATCAATGTTGTTTTGCAAGACATATCAGCAGAAAAGTGACAAACATAGTAAGAAAACAAAATGAAACTTGAAAACAGGAACTTTTCTAAGTACTAGCATTTATCAACAAGGGCTAAGGACTCTTACGGCGTGCATGACAACAAAGGCACTAAAACTTTGAAAAGCGATACCAGCAAAGCTCTATTTTTCTCGTGTTTCACCAAGTATAGAGTACCTATCATTACACATGAAAGATAATAAATAGATAAAGAAACAGACATGAGACTAAGGAGCCAAATAACTTATATAAAGAAAATGGTTGCAGGGGACAAATGATAAATGTTTTCCCAAAACCTGTATGTAGCTGCATTAAAATCTGACCAAGGGAGCTAGAAAGTGCTGTAAAAGATCCATGCTTGGTGGAATCTTTAAATTCTGCCACCTGAAGGACAACAGAGGCAGCTCCATCCAACATTGTTGCAATAGTAGATGCAGACATTAGTCGTGCCTAGGCAACAGAGGTTAAAATGTAAATTAATCACTCATACGCAGAGTCCCAAAGCATTTGATATTTCATGTAGTATCCAAGAAATTAAAGACAAATGTCTATAATAAAAATGCAGAGACAAACCAAATGACTAAAAAGAAAAAAGAAGCCAGGAAAAAAAAATGTAAGAGATGGAAGAAAATGGCCAAAAGGTTTATACTGCAAAACAGAAATAAGAAGGGCAAAAATTTGTAAAATGTAAAACTACTGCAATTACTTTGTAGAAAATGAACACAGCAATACCTTCAAATAATGATCAAATAGCAGGCAACTCATCAGGCTGGCCTCATATTTCCTGTATATAAACAGAAATAAGTTTCCCCCCCCCCCCCGATACATAATTTGAAATACATGGATGTACATCATAAACCTGGTGCAGAAGAAACAAGCACAAAAGTTTCACCTTGGCTGTAGAACATCACTACAGGGAAAAAGCATTGTCCATTCGGCGGTAAACAATTTAGGATCGGCTTTACAAAGATCCTTCCAATCAAAATCAACAGTTAGCAGCATAAGAAATTCTAATCATTAGATTGACAATTGATATTCACAAAAACGCTTAGTATGGTCAACAATGAAGGAGCATGAAGTTTCATTATCAATTAACAGGATTTTTACGCCAGAAGTAATGTAGTTATATTAAATATGAGGCATTTCCTATGAAAGATGCAAACTAGAAATCAGTAATACTCTCTAACCACCCCCAAGATAATTCAAGTACTATGTATGTTCAAAAAGGATACACACAACATATACATAAAGATGATACACGCATGAATACTCTGACTGCGTGCATCCAAGATTCCAGTCTCAAGCAACAAGGACTGATTTAAAGCTTAACCTAAAGTTGTCTCTGACACAAATTTTGTATTCACTAGGCTATTCATTAAAGACAAACTTTCTATCTGTTCCAGAAAGTGAGACTTCAGTAAATTATTCTAATAGATTCTATAAGCATTTTAAGTATTTTATTTCCAGAGCCTCAGAATTCCAAGTCAAATTCCCTTGCTCTATCCATCATGCATTTGAGGAAACTTCAAATAGTTTTTCAATGACTGACAATGAAATTTTAACATTCAAACATTGGAAAAATTATTGTAACAGCAGACATAATAAAACATATAGAAACCTGAATACAGATTATGGCAGCTAGTCTAGTCCGATCACAATGAACATTGCTGGCATCTTGTCCTGGTCCATCGCCATCACTACCATAATCTGAATCGGATGAGGTATGATAAACTGTCGAAGATTCAGGCTCTGAAAGAGAAAGAGATTCCGCATTGTTCAGCCACAGATTTGTTGGTTCTTTCCTCCGCAAATGTGGAGGCCTATACGGAGCAAAGTTCGATTGACTTGATTCAGCCAAATTTAGGTTTTTCCCAGTAGAATGAATGTCATTCCTCTGAGAAGCCTCTGGAAACACAAAATAGTTTTTACTGGAAACACCATAGTTCAAAAACATCTTCAATGATGCTGTGAAACCAGCCACCTGAGGAAATGCAAAGAACAAGAAAATAAGTAGAAAGAAATATCTGAAGAATATCATATTTTGGTAGTTAAAACTATTTCTTCTCTATCACCAGCCACTTACATGTGCGGACAGAGATCCTTTAGGATCAACAAGAACCAAGTGTAAACAGTGCAGAACAGAGTAATAAAACCTGAATGGCAGAGAATGAATAATTTGTTGAGTACACAAGCGGCATCCCAAAGAAGTAAGAATAATGAGAGAAAAAATTTATACGCTGTCATGACACTATCTTCTGTCAAGAGGCCCTTGGAAGCTAAAGCATCCATCGTTTTTCGTAGCACCTAATTAACACCAGAAAGATCCTGCTTTAGCAACTTAAATTTAGCCACTGCATTTGTTATGAATGGTTAACTGGGGACGCAAACAAGTCAAGTTAACTAGGGCTGGTAATGGTAAAAACAAGTTCAAGCCGTGGCAAGCTCCAGCTTAACAAAGCAGAGCATGAGGTTCATTAAGAATCACCTATAATGCTCAAAATGTAAACTCAAGGCTCAAGCTCATACAAATAGATATGTGAATAAGTATATGGTATGATTTAATATATTTTTCTTTTACAAACATATTCCATATGTCTCATTGCACATGCATGTGTGTGTATGTATAGACTTGTATGTGACTGTACACTTGTCAACTTTTAATCTATGAGTAGTTAAATATATCTATGATATATTCTGTAGCTTCACCAAAATAAACTAATATCTTAAAACTATCTAATTAAATTTTCATATTTACTAATATCATCTTATAATTTTTCTATTCTAGAATCTTGTCCTGGATTAAAACAAAATAATTTGTGCAACATCAGATTCTCCTTCGGTTACTTATTGCAGAATAGTTGTGTATTTCTAGTTATATTATAAATTTATATGTAGTAGTTGTGCCTAGTTCAAGCACAAAGTATGCAAATGATAATAGTTGATGAACAAAATACAAAAAGAAACATTTGAACTTAAAAAGACTAAATGCATCAGAACAAAATGAAAATTGGAGTACAGCCTTTTATTGTTTTACATTCAAACTTGATGGGTTAAAAATTTCTTGGTATTTTCCTTATGCAATTGCTTGCAATTTTGTTAACTTTGGCTTTTCTTACAACAAAAGAAAATATATCATTAATTATGAGAACTTCATTATGAAAATTTTTCCTAAAATCAGGGGATAAATTGTCAAAATTCTGTTTTTGAGCTGCAAGAAACTGTGCTCAAGCGAATCAAGCTGAGCTCAAAAAGTTACTGGTTGTATAAACTCAAACCTTTATAAGTTTTCGGCAAGCCAAAGCACAAACTCAGTTGGGTTCATTCACAGTTTTATCACAAACTAGCATCCAAAGAATTGAAAATCAGCACACCCACCTCTATTGTTGATTGCCAAATGTCAACTGTTAAGGAAGTTCCAGCTCTAAAATATACTTCACCGATCATGGTGAAAGCAATTCTTTGGATTTCCCACACACTTGGATAATAAGCAGATAATTTCAGGTTGCCACTTGAGTAATTTGAGTAGCTTGAATCCATTTGAAAGAATCCAACCACTCCATGAAGGAAATATAGTAGTTCTCTATTCTCTGACAATAAGATTGTCCTTTGATATATCCCCACAAGTAACCTAGGAAAATATGCAAATCTTGTAAGCCTCATAATTTTTATGAAGGAGCAAAAGCTACAAATTTTGTACTTTTGTGATGTTAAATTGAGTTGAATTGTCACCCATTTTAAAAACTTAAGCTTTTAAAAACTTAAGCTAATAGAGAGGTGTTTAATTGCGACCTGTTAGGTTGCAAACAACACTAGAGCTCTAATACCCTGTTAAATCAAGTTAAATTACCACCTCAATTTAACTCGATTTAACATGGTATTAGAGCGGGAGGTCTAGAGTTCGATTCCCTACAATTGCCCCCATTTATTGATTATTGCGCAGACTTTGTTAAGAAAATTTGTGATCAGCCCACACGAAATGGGTGTCTTAAGAGGATAAATTTAACCCTCCCTATCGGCTTAAGCTCTGCTTTTAGAGCAAGTGACAATTCAACTTGATTTAACATATGACAACAGGAAATCAGTGAGAAATTGTGCTATCTATGCAAATATCAAGAAGATAAATAATAGTTAGCATAAAGCACATGTCATGTTCTAGATGATAAAAGTTTCATCTAAATTTGAACGGCTGATACGTGCTAAAGAAAGAAAGGAAATACCTAACAGTCTCTAAGCATTGTTTTGTTGCTCTAATCACACTGCCATTAGCGGTGAAAGCTTTAGCCTTGCCAAGAGTCTCTACTATCCTCTTGAAGCAGTCAAGGGATAAAGCCCAAGTCTTTGAATTGATAGTCAAAGAAACACGACAGCTAACAATGTGGACCTGAATAATTAAAAAGATTACAAGACATTCCATTACCTATTAGAAAGATGATTATACAAAATAACAGGTTTCTTTTTACACGCTTTAAGTATTTGTTTGAATAAATTTCACTAAATACATATAGCCAAGAATATCTCATTGAAACACCACGAAAAGAAAAGGATAATATGAAGGGTTCCTACTTCCACAGTTAAAGTAAAATTTTTTAGTAGAAAATCATTAGCATTTTCTGACTATTTCACCACTTCTTGGTTAAGCATACGAGGGACAACAATGAATTTAATTCATTTTCCCTTTTCTCACTGCAGAAGATTCACAAAAGGAAAACCTTGTCTCTATTTGTTCTCATTCTTGAGCTTCTTCTGCAAAACATAAACCAATGAAATACACATCTTGGGACAATTATCTGTGATCTACAGTTAAAAATGCTCATATGACTTCTAATTCATTTCAGCATCTGTTGTAAGGAAGTGAAACCCCTAAAGAACCAAAGCGTGTGAAACAAGATGTAAGGGAAACCATAAGATATAAAAGATAAACAGGGAAAAAGAAGTAAGAAACATGGAAGTGAATCGCATAAGTCAGAATCATACCCTAAGACTAGTTCATCTCCATTTTTCATGTACTTGGCATATTGTGCAGTTTAGATCAGGGATATAAACATTTCAACTTTTGAAGGTAAAACTAGAAAATTCCATTGCCATGCAAATCTGCAAAACATGACCATTTTACAGCTTGTTTGGGAGATTAGAGGAGAAAAGAAAAGACGTGCAAATTGGATTGGAAAAGAAAAAAGAAAAAAGTTATTTGCGAACTGTTTCCACCCTCTCTCTCCAATTTTGAATAGAAATTTTTTCTCAAAACAAACACTTGCTTTTATCTTTTCTTTCCACGTCTTTCCACCCAAGCTACTTCTTCAAGAGAAACATCAGGGGAGCAAAGGATGATATATTCTAATTCATCAACTTTTCCAGCCACGCAGGCTTCAAACAGCCCAAATAGACAGAAGAACAGAAAGGCACAAAATTTTATTCCAATTTTGAGAAAATGCAAAGAGATAGGAATCTGGCACATTAAAGTTAGAGAATACAAATAAACTTACAAAATGTGACAACTGGAGGAATAACTGAATCATTTCGTCGGAAATTCCAGAATCAGGAATATCACAAGCAAGTTCCATCAGAAGGATAATGTCTGCCGTGACCTAAAAAACCCCACAGTAAGGACAGATTATTAAGCCGTCTTTTTCCTTTTTTTCTCTCCACTCTTACCTAGCATTCTTTTTTCTTCTCGTAGGTCTCAAGATTAAGAAGCAACCCGATCATGATGGAGATGCAGTTGAATGAAGTTAGAAAGACTGTATATATGTTGCATATAACTAGAATTACCTCGTGAGGAGGCATCTTCTGAGCTGCCGCAGTGAGATTATCCAATTGGGAGAATATATGATGGTTGAGGAGCTGGTGGACGGTGGCCGGGCGAGGTGATTGTAGTGAGGGTAGGGCTTGAATTTCGTCTCTCAACGACAGAAACGATGTTCTCCATGATCTAATTAAAGATGAAGAAGAAATTTCTGCTTCCAGCGCCATGAAAATGGCTTCGCACTGTAATCTTACAGCCTTTGTAGGAGATACTGTCAATATGTTACTGTATATATTTTGCTATTGCGAATTTGCGATGAATTTATTAGTGAGGAAACCGGTGAAATTTTGGAGGAGAAGTGTGTACCCGTTTGGACTGATGTCAGGTAAAACTAGAATCAAATTAAAAATATATATATATATATATATATGAATATAGTTTAAAAAATTTAAGGTATCAATATATTTAGTTATGAATTTTTTTTGGTAATTTTGATTCATTTAGATGAAAATAGACTTATATAAGGATATGAGTACCGTAACTTTTAGATATTTATTATTCTTATTTAAGTCTTTTTTATCTAAAAAGACCAAAATACAAAAATATAATTTATTTGGGATTTAAAATATTTAAGACTAAATATATTAAAACTTTAAATATTTGAGATAAAATTCATTAATCTTCCAAAAAAAAAAAACACCCTTTACATGACCTTTTTGATAAATATATGAATTATATTAGATTGAGTTATATTACAAAAGTAAAATAATCTGTCTCATATGTATGGGTCGATACATGTTACAAAATACAAAACACGAGACCTCACACAACGCAAAAGAAGTTTGCTATCTATGATCACTTGTAGAGCTCACGGTTCTCGGTTGAAAGTAATAGTGTTAATCCAAATGGTAAGACCTCAAAACATTAGTGGTAGGTTTTTCAATAATTCTAAGTGTTAATTGCCTGCTGCTCTCCCCTCTGATGCTAGGTAGGTGTGCTAGATGAGCATGCTAGATAGTTCATCAAAAATATGCAATCATTAATAAAATGATAAAAGTGTTCATTGTTGTTGTTCTGGAAGAGGTTGATAGCACTGAGTAGTGTTAGTTTTGATCATCAAATGTTGAAAATTTCTTAGAGTTGTGATGTTTAGTCTTTTTTTTTTTTTTTTTTATATTACCATAAGTTCTGCATGATTTGTTTCCCATGGGATAATCGAGCATAACTAGTCAACCACCAACCTTTAAAATTTCTAAAAACTCATCGTATGTCTATCCTTCCTACATTAGGTTGAGCAAATTCGTTCGTTTTTAGTTTAATATAGGGTGGTTTGGAGAGACCCAAAATATGAAAATTTGGGTGGTTTTATGGGGATCTCTAGTGTTAGAGATTCTGAATTGTATGTATTCTATAGATCTAGCCTCTACAAAGATGGTTTGTGGGGTTTGTATTTTATGGAAAAAGTGATCATGAAGGGCGGTATTTCTATGAACCCAAAAAAATCAACATGAAATGGGGAAAAGGACAGACCAAACTATATTATGGGTGATAGTGAATTTTGACATGCAATTATAATTTAACCAAGAAGAAATATATGGGGTGGAGAACAAGTTCATGGTGTGAATTAAAATGTGGTGTGATGGGGAGCCCAAATTTTTTTTAGCTACCCGAAAATCTCTCAAATTTTGAAGAATAGATTCCACATCAAATTTACATATAGGGAAAATGGAGGAAGGGCTAATATAGGCCTATTAACGGGTTCAATTGGATCTGAAATTACAAGTTTCATACCTAAACTCGAGAAAATGTTTTGGACTCGTATCTTATTCGATACTCGTCGGGTCTAAAAAATTTATACTCAAATCTGATCCTATTGGGTCTTAGGTTCAAACCGAATATACCTACCAGAAATTTTATTTTTTCTTTTTAAAAATAATTTAATTATTTTAAATTGAATATTTATATTTAAATGACTTATAATATAATTTACATTATTATAATAAGTTATAATATTTAAAATATAATTTAATTATATTAACAATTAAAAATTCATACAAATTAAATTATAAATTAAAATATAATATTTTAAAAATTATCAAAATTGTGAAAAAGAATATAAAGTTAAAATTAAAAAAAATAATATAAAATAAATGATAATATATATATATATAATCAATATATTCTTATTAATTTAATAAATAAAAAAAAAACTCTTTTAAACACTTTTAACACCATAATTATTAGGGTAAAGTGTCTCCAGTGCACCTGAACTTTTCCCAATTTCCGACTTTGCACTCTAACTTTTTTTGGTCATAAACTAACACTCTAATATTTTTTCGTCCCAAACTTGCACCTCCGTCAAATTTTAAAAGTCAACCATTTGTTTGACTTTCGGAGTGATAATTTTGTCCTCCTCTTGTGCGTGTTTTTTCAACAGTTCCACTCCCTTTGATAACCCAGCTCGGCACTTCCACCATATTCTTTTTTCTCTGATTCCCAAACCTGGGAAACTACCATTCAGACAAACCTCCGCCACCACCCGGCCACCATCAAAAACCCTTTTCTCTTTTCTCTTAGGTTCTTCTTGTCTTCATTCTTTTCTTCTCTTTTCTTCTCTGACAGTCGCACACTTCTTCCTTACTCCTCATCATCACCCCATCTCATCTATTATGTAATCTTTAATCTCCTCTTTTTTTTCTTCAAGCCTTCCTTTGCAATCACAATCACAATCACAAATTTTTTTTTTAATAATATATATATATAAAAGGAAAGATCGTGATTAATTGATTCTAGTGTCACAGAAATGCCACATAAATGGTTCAGATCCAATGGGTAAAAGGCCTTTTTAATTAAAAAAGAAAAAAGAAAAATTATATGTTCTGCTCTTAATCTCTGGTTGATTTTTAGGATTAGAGTTTTTCAAAATTATTCCAACAGAGCTACAGGAGAAATACTGAAATACTAGAAAATTAATAAGGAGAAGTGGGTGGTGCTATTGGTGGTAGTTTTGGGTTCAAAAGAGAGAGAAAGAAGAGGGAGAGGGAAGAGAGGATCAATTGTTGAAGAAAATCTTTGATTTCTGGTTAAGTGTTTAGTGAAGTTGAATTTGAACTCCCAAGTTTTCAGGAGGCCTCCTAGACTGGGGAGGTTCGATGAAGAAGTTGATGGAGGCGGCGGCGGCGATAGGAGTTGAGAAGAATGAAAAAGAAAATAATACTCTAGAAAAATTGTATAATACCCTTCAACTTTTTTAGTTATTAGGATTAAATCCTATTATAATTTTTAAATGTTATTATTTACTAAAATATCCCTTTAATTTGGAGGAAATTAAGTTGCTTTGATAAAAAGTCAAAATTACCCCTAAAAAAATCAAACTAACAAATGAAACTTTTGACTTAACGGAAAAATTTAACAGAGGTGCTATTTTAAAACAACAAAAAAAAAAAAAAAAAAAAAAATTGGAGTGTCACTTTACATCAAAAAAAATTTGAAGTGTAAACTCGGGAATTGGGAAAAGTTCAAGTGCACTGGGACACTTTACCCTAATTATTATAATATATTTAAATTTAGAAATTTTTAGATCGGGTATGGTATTTATAATTCCGTACCCAAACTCAATTAATATTTAATTTTCGGGTATGGGTAGGGTAGGGTCTGGGTACAAGTACAAAAAAGCTAGACTCGTACCCCAGTATTTTTATGATCGGGTCCAAGTAGAATTCGGATATTTTGGACTTATTGATAGGCCTAAACTAATATGTTGTTGGTAGAGACTTTCAAAACAAGTAGACAGTTGAAATAACGGAGTTAAAAGGAAGTATTTTATTTTATGATAAGTATCAGTTTGTTTTCAAATCTATAATAATATTATTCATTTTTGTATGTGAATGTGACTATCTTGGAGCATTCAAAAAGCAAATTGAGTTGAAAATATTTCAAGAGTGAGTTTCCAAAGGGTTTATCAAGTGTGTGTGGAAGAGATACTGTGTATTGGCTTAGATTCTTTTGTCTAATATCCAAAGGTTGATTGTAAGAAATTATGTTAAGAGCTCATAAACATGAGTGATAAATTTGATTTATAGTTAAAATTATCCTCAGATAAATTAAGGGGGTCATATAAAAGTTCAAAGACTTTAAAAAACACTAAGATCGAGTCTACAATTTAATTTAACTATCTTGCCCTAAATAATATGAAATAGCAGGTAAAAAGTGTTTCTAACCTAAGTAGGTACATTTCCATATGGAGAGGTATTTGATTTAGAAATGGGGTAGAAAAATTTATATTTGTATTGTAAGAATTTTATCCAGAAGAAGTTATTATTAGTAAATATCTGTGCTAAACCCATTAACAAAGACAAATTCCTAAGCTGAGCTATTGGAATGTTCAAACCAATAAAAGATAAGGTTATGTGACTTGTTGCCAACTAAATAAATGTAGCTTTTTATGATGTGAATTAGACCTCCATAAAAAGTTTTTTACTATTTTGTCAATTTGGGTTAAGATGGCATTAGGTGACCTAATAGTTTGTATTAGATGGATAGGTAAATTGGTCATATTAGATTTTATAAGAACAACCCTACCTACCAAATTTAAGAATTTATGTTTTCATGTGAAAAGTTTATTTTTGAATTTTAACAATAAGAGGGTTAAAATGAGAATTAGGAATTTTACTAGAAAATAAAGGGAACCCTAAGTAAGTACCTAGTATACTTGTAAGTTTAATATTAAGGATAAAAGAGATGAAATATTTAAAAGACTTAGAAGCAGTTGGTGAAAAATAGATTTTTGACTTGGAAAGATTAATTTTTTTTCCCCTAGAATATTTGAAAAATGAGTCATAACATTAAAAGTAATTTTTTGCAGATTGACTATTTACTTCAGAGAAAAGAAGAGTATTATTAGCAAATAGTAAATGGGACAATTTAAGAACATTTTGACCTTTAGAAAGGGATATAGGGCTCCAATTTGATATTTGAACTAAGTGTGAAATTAACCAAAAAAGGTATGTCCATACATAATATAAAGATATATGGTGACACAGGGTTGCCCTTGTCTAATTCCTCTACTATGGCTAAAGAAAGTAGTAGGTTTACCATCAATAATTAATGAGTACTAATAAAGAGGACGATGAAAGATAATTCATAATAAGAGTAATGATAGAAAAGAAAATTTGGAAAAAAAAAAAAATTACAGATCTCACAAAGGCCCTACCTAATCTATTAAAAAAAAAAAAAATCCATATCTAGTTATAATATCATATCATGCTTGTTTAGACTTGGAATGATGTATGAAATGAAGAACTTCTTGCACTAAAATGATATTATCTGAGGCTCTCCTATTTTTAAGAAAAGCAGCATGCATAGGACTAATAATATCAAGAAGAAAAGTTAAGCCTAGTTGCAAGAATTTTTGTAATTATTTTATAGCTAGTATTACATAATAAATTGATTGGTCTAAAAAAGACAAAGAATCCACATTATCAGTTTTGGAATTAATGTAATTTAGGTTTGATTATATCATTAGGAGTAGATAGAGTTGAAAAAGCTTATGTGATTACTTGTATTATTATTATTATTATTTTGTTCCAATATTTCTAGAAGAAGATTGGATGGAGGC
Source organism: Marsdenia floribunda (assembly GCA_035583425.1). Classification (NCBI taxonomy): domain Eukaryota; kingdom Viridiplantae; phylum Streptophyta; class Magnoliopsida; order Gentianales; family Apocynaceae; genus Marsdenia; species Marsdenia floribunda. The sequence continues at coordinate 2,724,071 of JAXGGT010000131.1, read as the reverse complement.
CATTAGGCCTAGGTAATTCGAATGGTTGGAAAGCTGAAAAGAACTAATTTTATCTCTTGCTCAGAAAGTGGTTTGGTAAGTGTATTTTGTTGTAGTAAAGAGAAACTAGGATGAGAATTTGTTATCACTTGGAATGAAAAAGAAAGAAAGAATAGTTAGTTTGGTAAAAAGAGGAGAAATGTATTATAATATGATTTTGGATTTCTTGATGTTCAAATTTCATATTAAGAATTTTATTTTTACATCTTCAATGAAGAGTGCTTATATATATAAAGGAGGTATTTTTCTCCAAATTGAATCCAGTTTAATTTGGACTTTAATTTCCAAAAATCTTGTTCATATCTATGATTGTTGAAGGAATTTTGAGTGGAGATATGCTAGAAAAGTGCTAAAAGAGTTTGCATAAAATTTTTAATGTTTGTGAGTCCAGCTAACAATCTTCTTTTTTAGTGAAAAATGTTACCAAAGTGTGTTTTATTCCAATTAGTGGAATGTAATTGAAAAGATTTCAAATAGTAATTATAGTTACATTGAGAGAGCTAGGACTAATTAATAATGTTTTGAAAAGAAGAGTACAAACTCCACATGGTTTCAAATTTGATTTTTTTTTTTATTTTTTTATTTTTGTGCTTGAGATGGTTAGTTGTTGAAAAAAGTAGTGTGATTAGAGAGATTTTAATTTTAATTTTAATTTTTTTTTTTTTGTTAGTTGTTGAAAAAAGTAGTGTGATTAGAGAGATTTTAATTTTTTTTAATTTTTTTTTTTTTGAAAAAATGTGAGGTTTGATTAAAATCACCAGTTACAACCCAAAGGTAATGAAAATAATGTACTATACTTAAACAAATTATTTCACATAATATCTTTACCATATTTATATGGTAAGGAACAAATAGCTGAGAGAATAAAAACAGAGTGGGAGATGACCTTTACTTTAAGATGAATTTCCTATCGAGTCTGTCACAAAATTTTCAGTTGCACATTATACTATGATAGGAGAAACCTAGGAGAGGGATGACATCAATAGCCTTATTTGCTTGAAGTTTTGTTCAGTTAAAATAATATCTAGTTTATAATAGTTTATTAGATCTTGGAAAGCCCCCAAAAAATTTTGTCCTCTCATTCCCTTACAATTTCATAACATAACCATCATTTATTTATTTATTTATTTTTGTTGTTGTTGGGTTCCTCTAAGAAAGAGGATTTTACTGGGCCATTTGTGTGTTGATTGATTGATAGAGGGAAAATAGTCCCTGTCCTTGAGTTATTAATATCTATTGTGTATTTTGTCTGATTTTGGAGTTTTTGTTGAGGAATTTTTGAGAATCACTGACAATTTTGATATAGTTGGATTTAATGAAAAGATGTATATTTTACTATTATGAGAGAGGAAGTATGTGATGCCATTACTAAGACTTTTGTATTCCAAGGTTGGAAGTTGGTCTAGATTTTTTAAGTTTAGATTTGGTTCTATGGGGAGAGGGGAAAAGTGGGTTTGAGAGGAGAGTGAGCGGTCAGAGGGTGGTTGGCTACTTGATATTGAGGAAAGAAGTGTTGTGCTACAGGATTGAGGTGCAAGAAAAAGGGGTGATTTTCTCAGTGGAGGAGGCTCATCCAGTATGAAATAGGGTTCGGAAATAAAGTGTTGATTAGGTTTCAATCTTGCCCTATGACGACTTAGAGCATCCAAGGATTGTTTATTAGAACATTAGTTGATGTTTTCATTATTTCTTCTATTAGTTGGGTTGCATGTCTTGGGTCCTATATCTGTAAATTGAGTAAATTTTGGCCCACTTTGACCTCAACCATAAGGGAGGTTGAAACCTAAGTTGGTAGTTGGGGAATTATTACATAAGTATTTGTCATTTGAAATAGCAAGGATTAATCTAGAGGAATTGATGCTATTCTTGGTGAGTTCAATTGTCTACTCATGTGAGGCCAATTTTGTTGTAGATGTATTGGAAATCTCAACATGATAAGACATTTCAGATGTGTTAAAGAGTTTAGTAACTGAAAAATATTAATAGTAGATGATAAGTTTACTGTTGAATATTAAAAGGAGAGGAGTTAGAAAACTATAATTTCAAAGAAGATAAGTTTACTGTTGAAGTTTTATCTACTATAAGTTAGTTATATAAACATTTTTCGTTAATTGTCTCACAATTTATCTCTATATTTCTTAATTCTACAAAAAGGATTTGAGGAGGCGCATGCAAGTTGAAAGTATAATTATGATTTGTGTCAAGGGCTTCCACTTACTCTAAGTTGGTGGAATTATCTACTGAAACAATAAAATTATTTATATAATTTGAAGAGTTTTTAGTGTCCAAATTTAAAAAAAAAAAAATTAAATCTTTGCCTATAGGCTCATAAAATTTTAGGCTAGGATTAAAACTTCTTTTTGGGCCAAATTTGGTTCCTTTTGGTTTGTACAACCATGCAAGGCCCAAGACCTAAAAGGAGGGATGAAGATAGAATAAAATTTATATCAGTACCTAGTGAATTTGAAACCCTGAGATGTGGTGTGGTAGTTGCTCACCTCGTCCCTTAACTATGTGGTTGGAAGTTCGAATTCCGCCCATGGGAATGGAGCACATCTCATGGCCAGCCATTTACCTCCAATGGGAGAGCACCCGTAGCGAAAGATATTAGTCACTATTGTCGGTGATGGATACCCTTGACTAGACAAAAAAAAAAAAAAAAAAAACTATTGAATTTGAAGGATTTTTATGAAAATTGGGACCAACTAAATTTTATGACCAATTTTTCAAATAGGAAACAAATATGGTTGACTCCTTCACATATATTACTTGTTGAATATGTGTGCCAATATGTATGATTGTTTTTAGAGGTTGATCAAGACAAACTTGAATACAAATTCTTGCAAACTAACCTCTAATAGCATATAGCGTATGAGTATCTAACTTCAATGTTTTGCCCAGTAGATTACCCACTTGTTGTACAATAGATGTTTTGTAAAATTCAATAAAGAGCTCAAGCGTTCTAGCCCATATGGTTGTGATTAAGTAGTCGACTCTGTTGGAGCTGAATTTTAATTTTTCAATTTCATACATATAAGAAATTTTGACCAATAAACCAAGGTCCATGAAAAACTAGAATATAATTTTGTTCTCATTAAAATTTTAGTAGATAAAAGTCATTTCCCGGATCCATAAGGTAGATATCCTCTATAACTTTTAAAATGACATATAATTTATATAAGAGGAATCTATAACCAATTTTGCGTCTAAATAGTTCAATAATAATGACTTTCTCTCAAGATTTATACAATCTTTCCTTTTTAGCAGAATCCAAGGGAATGAAAGAATTGATGAGAATTTTCCATATTTGGTTGTAGATCTAGATTTATGAAGTTTTAAAAATTTGACTTTGGATACCGATTTTTTTTTCTGTATGAGTAGGCATTTATCAGTGATGTTAGCGATACATACAGATGATTTTTGTCCACCTCCATTGATGATAATGATTTAGGGCTTGCACTAAACTTTCTTGTACTTCTTTGTAGGACATCTTCTTCAGTAAAAGACTTGAACTTTTTGAAGAAATAGTCATTGCTTTCTTTCGGTTAACTTTATATGATATGCACCTTCAGTGTGCCATTCACATGCACTTGGAGATTGCAAGAGGAGCCAATGCATAACCAAAAGGCCTATCAAATTATCAAATAATTCATTGGTACAAGTTAGAAGAATATCTCTAGTTTAAATCTTTATTAATGGAGAAATGAATGTTATTCTTTTAAAAAAAAAAAAGTTTAATGCAACTTGATGCAAGATTAATTTAGGCCAAAAGTGACTATTGAATATGAAGCGTAAAAAAAAAAAAAAAGTCCAATCAAATTAATTGAGGAGTAGTCTAATTATATGTCTATACGGAGTTCTATTTTAAGATGAGGACAAAGTTTTAAAAGTGAGTTAGCAATGTTAGTACACTGGAAAAATAATTAGTCACTTTAGTCCCTATTTTATTAGTTTTTCACAATTTGGTCCTTTTGTTAATATTTTTTATTTATCCTTTTTTATCCTCATATTATTTTCGAGTTACTATTTTAGTCCTTTTGATATATTTTAACTAATTTTTTTTTGTTAATTTAGGATCTTACAATTAATCCATATTTCTCCTAAATTTATTGAATAAGTTAAACATTGTGAGAACAAAGGTTAGGAATTGTCGCAAAGTCCTAATTTGATAAACAATGAGTCAAAATGTGATAAAAAATATTAAAATTGGTCGATTTTCCTACATTAGAATTTTTTTATGTGTAGGTAGTGATATAATGGAGAAAATGGATTGGCAAAGAAAATGTTACTCTATACTTTTCTGTCTCATCTCCCCCTTGTTTCCCTTCTCAAGACCCGTCCACAAACTCTTCCCAATTCTGAAATTGCATTACATTTTATCACTCTTCTTGAGCCACCATCACCAGAGTAAATTTACTTACTTTTCTCCATCAACTATGCTATTATATAGTACATTTTATTATTCATTATAATAATAATGAATTTGATAAACAATGAGTCAAAATGTGATAAAAAATATTAAAATTGGTCGATTTTCCTACATTAGAAAGTTTTTATGTGTAGGTAGTGATATAATGATAAAATGGATTGGCAAATAAAATGTTACTCTATACTTTTCTGTCTCATCTCCCCCTTGTTTCCCTTCTCAAGACCCGTCCACAAACTCTTCCCAATTCTGAAATTGCATTACATTTTATCACTCTTCTTGAGCCACCATCACCAGAGTAAATTTACTTACTTTTCTCCATCAACTATGCTATTATATAGTACATTTTATTATTCATTATAATAATACCTAATAAATTGGCATGGAACATATTGTAGTTTTTAGATATCATTGATCATGATTTTTATATCAATTATAGGATTTTATCTTCTATTTCTAATTACTTATTATATTCAAACATATGACATATTTAAATTCTATTTCTAATATAGTTATTTGGAAGTTAAAGACGTCATATGATTACATAATTATATATATAGTCTCACAATAATTAGAAATTAAAAGTTATAAGATGATACAACAATAAAAAAAATATGGGACCCAATTGTAAAAAAAAATAATAATGTAGAAACCCTTTTATCCAATAAAAAATAATTTAGGGATTAAAATGCTCTATTTTCTAAAAAATAAATATTTAAAAAATGGGTATATTTAGTTGCAAACAATTTTTTTCGTTTGCTTGTATGGTTCTGTTGTACAAGAAAGAGAAAAACTATAATAGTGATCAATTTAGACCAATTATACAGAAGAAAAAAAAAAGTACAAAATTGAGTTGACTAATTTACTTTTCAATTTATTTTTGTTTTACAAATATGATCTTTAATTTTTTTTTTTTCCCCCTCTTCTTTTTCCTTTAATCCAATTAACAATTTAAAAGAGTCCAATTATTTATTTATTTATTTATTTTTGTCATCAATTATATTTGAACTCTTATTTAAAGAGTACCAAGGAATAATAATAATAAGCCAAAGTATATATATATATTAAATGTTTTAGGAAATGAAAAATTAAATTATTTTTTTAGAATAAAAAAATTATAGGGCAAAAAATCTCAATAACACCTGAACTTTACCAAAATCTAGCTTTAGCACTTGAACATTTTTATTCAATTTTGACACTCGAACCTTTTTTTTTTTGTACAAATTTTGCACTTCCATCAATAATCTCCGTTAACATACTGTTAGTGTGACTTTTTAAGGGTATTTTTGTAAATGTTGACTTTTAAATTTTTAATAGGATTTAATCATAGTAACTATAAAAATTTAGGGACTATTATGCAATTTATTTTAGGATTTATTTTATTCTTCTTCTTTTCTTGCAACCGCTGCCAATATTCACCCCTCCCCCCGGTGGCCGCCGCCACCGCTATGCACCCATCACTGCCGCTGCCAGTGCTCACTCTACCACCACTGCTAATTGTTCGTCCCTTTGTTTAATGTTTTCTCTTTTTCTCTTCGTGTTCCTTGAAATTATTTTAATATAAAACCTTGCGTACCCATACAACCCACCTCCAAAAATTAGTCCTTTTCGTTTTCTTTTTTTATCTGTGCTATTTTGTGTTTCCATGGCCGTGTATCTGGAATCAATCAAACCCCAATTTTTTTTAAGTGTGTATGTTTTTTAAATAATTGGGGTTTGAATTGAATGTTGTGAGTGCAAAGAAGGGAAGGGAGGGGACAAATTGAAGAAGCCCAAGTCCTCTAAGAAAAAGAAGAACAAAAAGGATCAAAATATCGATAATTCGTCGATTTTGCCTTCATCTTTCCCGTCCCCTTCTCCATCGAGTTCGCCTCTGATTCCCTGTTACTTTACTCATGTCGACGTTGTTGTTGTTCTTTGTTATGTGCATTCTACGCTTTTCCAGTTTGAGAATTTTCCTACAAAAGACGATTGATATTTGAGTTCTATTTGGTTTTAAAGTTTTACAAATTATGGAAGGCTTGGATTAGATGGTAGAAAGGAGAAGACATTTCACTTTGGCGGTGAGCAGCAATAGCGGCAAAGTCCGCAGTGGTAGGGGCAGCGGTGGCGGTAGCCGCGGGGGGTGGTGAACATTGGCAGCGGCTGCAAGAAAAGAAAAAGAATAAAAGAAAAACCTAAAATAAATCGCATAATATTTCCTAAAATTTTATAGTTATTATGATTAAATCCTATTGAAAATTTAAAAATTTACATTTACAAAAATACTCTTAAAAAGTCACACTAATGGTATATTAACCAAAATTATTAATAGAAGTGTAAAATTTGTACAAAAAAAAGTTCAAGTGTCAAAGTTGAATGAAAAAAAGTTCAAGTACTAAACTTGAATTTTGTTAAAGTTCAGGTGTTATTGGGATAATTTGCCCAAAATTATATTATATTAAAGGTATATATTAAATGTTTTATTTAGTTATATTTAAAAAATCATATTATTTTTAGAAGAATTCTAAATATTAAGTGTAAAGTTTGATATTTAAATTTAAGTATGAACTTAAATAAATTTTTGTAATAAATAAATTATTGTTCTTTAGTTTTTAAAAAAAAAAATTAATAATTTTGTGTCTATCTTTTTCTTTTCTTTTATTTTTTTAATATTATACAATATGGGTAAGAATAAATAATCTAAAATAATTTTGTATTCAAATATATATATATATATTATTTTACAAGAGGGATATTTTATAAGATCTTCCACCGTTGGAAAACTTAGGTAATTCTCCTTCTATTTATAGTAGTATAAGGTCCTATGTTACATTAGTACATAAATTTTTAGAGATGGTGAGTCATCTGTTTGTTTTTGGGTTGCTTTCATTATCTTTTGTTCTTTTGTGAAGTCGTTATCTGAGTCATCCTTCCACTTCTTTATCCCGAGTCTTTTGTATCATAAACATTTATCTTGATTTTATCTTTATTGTTGCTATCGTTTTCTACTTTTGAACATGTGGGACACATGTCCGACTAATATTTTCTGTAGTAACATATCCTTTGTTGAACTATTGGGCATGATTTAATGATTCTATTTTCTAGCATTTTTATTTTTGTATTGAACTATATATATATATATATATATATATATATATATTATTTCTCTTTCATTTTATTAAAAAAAAATTATAGTTAATATTTCAGAATTTTAATTTTAATTTTAAAAAATTAATTAAATTTACATGTGTAATGTTTATAAAAAATTTAATATATCAAGATAAAATATATATATTTTTTATTTTATAATATATTGGTACTTATAAAAATCTCAAAAGATTTTCTTCATTATTTATTATTATTATTTTAAATCTGACATTTTTTATTGTTAATTCAAACTCATGATCTAAGCTTTCTTGTTTATTATTAAGAAAATTGATGAATTTAGTCCCAAATATATTATTATTTTATATGTATATTCCTAAAAGATAAATTTTTAATTTATGACTTCTCAACATATTTTTGGCATTTTTTAACCGTCCTTTTGGTTGGAAAAAAGCTTAAACACCAGTCAAGTCAACAACTATTGACTTTTTTATCCATTTAATCAGGGGCAAAATAGTTAGCACAACAAAAACTTAATTATTTTTATCAAAACAATCCAAACCATCTCATTTATTAGAAATCCTTTTTGAGAAAACTGAAATGAAATAATAGAAATCCCACAAAATCAAAATCAAATTTGCCAAATCAAACTCAAATCAAGTAGAGATGAATCTCTTACATGAAGACGAAGCTGGTTTTGCTGAGGAGGTAGTCTCTTTGATGCGAACTTCGACTAAGAACTTTGAAACTCTCGTTCGAAGAAGAACAAGGTACTGTTCATATAGGGATTCCAGCAATAATGCAGACCTCATAGACCCAACAAAATCCTGGTAAAAGGTTCTTTTAGTGTGGAAAGAATAAGGTATGGTAACAATGATTTAAAATTATTTGTGGCTAAAATTCTTTCAAGTTGATTGATTTTTAAATTTTGGAAGGACGATGGGAGTTGTGGATTTTTTTTCATAGCATGACCCAACAATGTGTACAAGATCAAAGATGATTATCATAAATTTGTTAAAGAAGGTTAGAAGGTTGGAGGAGGAAGGGGTTGTGCAGCAAAGAAGAATATAGAAGATTCAATTTGCATGTATGATGGTATGCCTACTGAGTTTGGTGGTTTCTTTTGTGAAGTGATAGGATGTTGTGTTTTCAACCATTGTATGAGTGATTTGGTGGATGCTGTATTTTAGAGAATTCTCTATTTTGCTATAATGATGTAATGGGGATTCAATTTTTAATTAGGTAGTTTTATTACAATGATATAATGAGGATTCAATTAAGTTGTTTTATTTGTTTGTAATTGATGTATTTTCACCCCTATTTTGTTATATTGTACTATTGGATATTGGAATATTTGAATTCAAGATTATTGAATACATGTGTTTTTCTTTAAATTTGGCTTATATCAGGTTATACATTTCAATTTTTTTTCTTCTTGCAATTTTAGAAAATATATGAAAGTAAAGAAAAGATAAAAAGATATCTAAAAAAATCATGATTTAAAATATAACTATTTCTTTCATTTAATCAAAAGGGTAGTGTCGCAAGTACATGAAGTATCTTCCAAAAACTTATCCTATATAGCTGTTGTATAGAAGCACCATATAATTACTTTGAAGCTGTTATTAAAAGCACAATATGTACAAAAATCAATCCATAGCTTTGTTGTCCTATACCAAATAAAAATATAACCATTATTCCTTTCCACATGAACTATGTCAAGACCAATCCCTAAACAAAATATAAGTAGCAAACACAAGCACAATAAAAAAACAGTTTGCCAAATGTTTTTTTGCCAAATGTTTTTTAGTCATTCTTCTTTAGCAAATTAACACCCTTTGTCATCTTTGGATGTAAATAAGTCCCTTTCTTTGTGCAGGTGGCTCTATTATGACCTGTCTCTCCACAATAGTCACATATTCTTCTTCTTTTCTTCTTATCTTGTGTAAGCATATGTAAAATAAAATATTAGATTGGATAATCATGATATAAGATAATATATATATATATATATATATAAGATGAAGAAGATATAAAAGATAAAAGATAGATAGAATAAAATGACCATAGTAGACATGGTGCTACTGGATGCATTTTCTATTGATGATGGTCCTGGGTTTAGGATGCTTTGTTCAAAATGATGAACAACATCTAATATTTCTCGATCTTCAAATACTTCCTTAGTAGTGTTAGTTTGAAAAATAGGAGTATTCTCAACTTGACCAACTTTGTTGCAAGTTCTTTTATTGTGGCCAAGTTCACCACAATTTCCACATTTATTCAAGTTAAGTCCCAATGTCCCTTATGCATTAACTCTAGCAACTTCTTGATTTGGACAACTTCTTGAATTATGTCCACCACTAATGCTGCCATATTTCTTGCAAGTAAATTAATCGGTTCCTTTCTTGGTCAACTTTTGAACACCTTTCCTAGCCACATTTTGCCTATTTTTTCCAACTTCTTTTGTCCTCTTCACTTTGGGCATGCTAGACAATTTAATTTTTTTGGGAGGTAGTAGTGGAGGAATATTGGATTTGTGCCAGTTATTGGAGCCATTTGTTGTGTTGATAATTGGCATATATAAGCTTCAATGCTATAGCAACTATCCATAAAATCAATAGGGTTTCTTCCATCTAAACCAAGTGCAACCAAGACATGTATGCAAGGAATACCTGAAATTTGTCATTTCCTACAACTGCACACCCTCAAATGAGTATTCACAACAAATTGTTCACTGTTCTTTTCAATAACTTGAAATTTGCTCCCTCTAATATATGTATGGAAACAATTTGTTGATTCCTCCTTCAACATGTCCAATCTCCTCAAAATCCTGGACAAATTGTCCCAAATTGTTTTTCTATCCACCTTCTTCTACTTTGTAGTCTTAACATAAGGTACATCCTAACACCTTATACCAGGTCAAGTATGGGTTTGCACCTTGATTGGAAAATATTCTTGTTAAATATTCTAGAATGATTGTTCAACAAAACATCACATTTTGTGGTCTTTCTAAAATGAGATATGCTCCCATCACCCTTCCAAAATTTCAAAATCAATCAACTTGAAAGAACCTTACCCACAAATAATTTTAAATCATTGTTACCATAACTTATTCTTTGTACATGAAAAGAACCTTCGATTGGAATTTTGTTAGGTCCACGAGGTCTGCATTATTGTTGGAATCCTGTATGAACAATACCTTGTTCTTCTTCAAACGAGAGCTTCAAATTTCTCAGTGAAAATTTGCATCGAAGAGACTGTCTCCTCAGCAAAATTAGTTTCATTTTCATGCGAGATATTCATCTCTACTTGATTTGAGTTTGATTTTGATTTTGTAGGGTTTCTATTCTTCCATTTCAATTCTAAAAGAGTATTTTTAACAAATGGGATTGTTTGGATTTTCTGATAAAAATAATGAAGGCTATTTTTGGACTGGAATTATTTTCCAAAATTTCACTCAAACTTAAAAAAAAAAGTTGTACTTGTTTGGACACCACCTGACATGTTACTATTCATTTCCGTCCAGGTGGCAAAAAAATGAATAAAATATGAATAAGATATTCAATATATACATATAAATATATATAACTCAAATAAAATATCATCATTACACTAATAAAATATATTATTTTTATCCCCACTTACTAGATAACTTCTTAACTTGTCCCCACTTACTTCTCGTTTTTCGCATCCACTTAACTTTTTTTGAAAAAAATGAGCTTTCTCGAAAAAAAGTTTTAATCCCAAAATACCCTAATTTTTTTGTTGTATTGACTATTTTGCCCCTGATTAAATAAATAAAAAGGTCAACAGTTTTTGATTTGATTGGAGTTGAGGCTTTTTTCGGTCAAAAAATGATGAAAATATGTTGAGGAGTCATAAATTAAAAATTTATGGTGTTTTTGGATTGGAGTTTTTTTTAGATTACTCATTTTTTTCAAAAAGAATTGAGTGGATTGTGAAAAATGAAAAGTAAGGTAGCAACAAGTTAAGAAGTTGTCTAGTAAGTGGGGACAAAAATAATATATTTTATTAGTGTAATGATGATATTGTTATTTGAGTTATATATATTTTTATGTATATATTGAATTTTTTTGTTTTTTATTCATTTTTTTGCCATTTGGACAAACCTGAACAATAGTATGTCAGGTGGTGTCCAAACAAGTACAACCTATTTTTTTTAGTTTGAGTGATTTTTTTTTTTAAAAAAATTTCAGTCCAAAAATAGCCTTTATCTTTTAGAACAATACTAGTAAAAAGATAATATGTTTGAATTCACAAATTTTTCTTTATTATTATTATTATTTGGACTTCTTAATGAGATTTTTAAAATAAAAAATAAAAAATAATTACACTTCTAGAATTTTCTAAAACATTATTTAAGAGAATAAAATAATTAAAAGTAATTAACTGAAAAATTAACATCTTTAATTTCACTTAAGTCAATATTTATAAATTTTTTTAAAATAAAAATTACAATCGCATAAAAAAAATTATAAAAATATAAAAATAATTTTTTTACATTAATTTAAAAAATTTAAAGTATTTTAGTAATTTTTATTTTTTTTAAATAATAAATATTGAATTAATAAAGATTAAGAACATTAAATTTTAAAATTAATTAAATTGACACTTATTTTAATTTTCTTAAGGTCTTAAAATAATATTTTAAGAGATTCTGCAACTTCTAAATTATTATTTAGATTGAAAAGAGGAAAAAAAAAAATTTACACACGTAAAAAGAAAATATGTGGATGACTAAATTTACCAATTCAAATTGTATTTTTTTAATTTTGTTTTCATACTAGTAATAAAAATTATCGACTACATGCCGATTTATTTTTTATTGTTAGTTTTAAAAAAAAAAAAAAAAAACGAAACTATACAAAATAAATAAAAAATATTGAGCACTTGAAAAAAAAAAAAAACCATAAAACAAATCCATAAATTAAATAACTGTATCCTGATGCACTAAAATATTTTCGAGACAAATCCCAAGGTGTAGGTATCTTAAGTTAGATCGCGGGATCAAAAGTGTACTCATGTATGTATATAATTGTTTAAAAATTTGAGATTAGAGTTTATCTCCCACAAGAGACCTATTCGGCTCTAATGAAAATTAGTCGAAATGTAGACATCGTTAAAAAAAAAAAAAAAAAAAAATTCGGGACCTTTTCCTTGGGTTATATGAGCCGGGCCGTGAGCCCATTCAATGTTTGATGTTAGCGTCATAGAGCCGCAACTGGTGGTAGTAATCTGATTTGTAAAAACCGAACGCGGCCTTCTCGTGTATGGACCAAAATCCCTAGTCACTGGTACTAATTCCTTCCTTGCTTCCCTCCCCAATATACTCTCCCCACCGTCGTGTAAACTCACTCTCTCTCTCTCTCTTGCGAGCTAAGTAAGTGGAGGGCTTAATTTGCTCGATTCTACATTGAATCTGAATAGCTGCAGATCGACATTTGCTTTGTCAGTGCTCTCATCTCAGCTATATCGAAATCCTAGCTCCCTCTTTGAACTTATTTATGCGAAATCCCGTGGTGTTTTTTTTTTTTTAAATTTTCAATTCCCCTAAGGAATGATTAATTGGCATGTGCTGTAGATAAGTTTATGCTTTAGGTTAAATGCAGAGATTAGGTAGTGAAAAGTCTAGAACGGCTTTAATTTTTTAATCGTGAGCTTAGTCGTCTAAAGTACCCTTTTAATCTTTACACTTTCTTCTTTTATGAAGAGATATGATTGATTGCTGGATACTCATAATATTGGTTAAATGATTTCAAGATAATATTTATACTATTTACTTGCAATTTTTTTTTTTTTTTAATTAGTTTTGAAATCCATTCTACTTCAGGGGCTGGGTTCATCTTGGATTGAATTGAGGAATCCCTGAAAAAATGTTTGGTTCGAGCCGTAAGTTCTTCTCCCTTTATCATTTCTGCATTACTTACTTTTATCACTGGTTTGAAGGTTGTGCTCCTTTTGTTAATCCTTAAAACTGTAATCAGGTGGGCTTTTCTCGCTAGTATTGTAGTCTTAGTTTGATCTCCCCACGACCGTTTTTTTGGAGCTCTACTTATGATAATTATTTTTTGTATACATTCTATCATAATATCAATTCTCTTGCTATTTGCGGACTAATTTATTTTCTGAAAATTTTCAATAAGTTTGGGGAGGGGGGTGGGAAGGGTAGGAGAAAGAAAATTTAGTGGAGAAGATGGGAAGACTTTTTCTTTGTTTCATGACATCTTTTCATTGCATTAATTGTTATAGAGATGTTTTTATTTTTTTTTTTGCAGCTTTTGGGCAGTCATCTAGTAGCCCATTTGGGTCACAGTCAGTATTTGGGCAGACCAGTAATGCAAGCAGCAACCCTTTTGCTCCCAAACCCTTTGGAAGTGCAGCTCCGTTTGGATCACAGACAGGGAGTTCCTTTTTCGGTAGCACTTCAACTGGTGTATTTGGTAACACGGGTTCATCACCTTTGGGTTCCACATCAGTCTTTGGTGCTTCATCATCTCCTGCTTTTGGAACTTCAACGCCTGCATTTGGAGCTTCATCATCTCCTGCTTTTGGTAATTTATTATTGTCATTTGGAAGTCTGTACATTGGTGAAAGTGTCAATGACCTTCTTTGTGTGTTATACTTTGCTCATGCAGTTGTGTGTATCTTCTGACTTTGTGCATGTTTTGAACTGTTATTGAAGTCTTCCTGGGTCCAGTCCTATAGTACCTCTTGAGGTTTTGGATTTCGTTTCCCTTAGGATCTACAATCAAATGTGCTTAAATTGTGAGCATGTTTTGTAGATCTAGGAGTTTAACATGTAAAGTGTCCAACCTTTTCAGGACTATATGGTTCCTTTTCTTTGGTAATTTTTTTTTTTGTGATTTGGGTAATTCGTTGACTGGTTTCCGTTTGTTAGTGGCTTTTGTTCCAGATGTTAGACGTATTCTTTTGTGTGATATTACACAATTGATTAATGTTGTTTAAGAGTGCTTGGTAAATTTGATGACAAAAAAGAACAATTAAATTAAGGAGCAAATATTGTTTCCTGTTATTAGTATTCTTTAAGGTTTATTTTTCTAAAGGCAAGGCTATTAGAATTCTTCATATAATTTATTGCAATTAGATTTTCCTACCTCTGATTAGATAATTAAAATATGTTTCTTCTCAAGGCATGATATGGAATGTATTGCAGTTTTCTTAAATGACTGCTGCACTTAATTGTTGCTCAGTTGCTGCCCTTGTGATTGTGGTGTTTGCCAATGTGCATCAAACTTTTTATCTTTTTGATCATGACAGAACAAAAGTTGGATTTTTCTCAAGCCTTGAATTTCACTGAAAAGGTGTAGAACTTTTAGGCGATGATAAGTATTTGAAAGTAGTAATAATAAGAACTAGAAGCTTCAAATATAATAGATAGTCTTTTTGACTTGGATGTTGAACATCAAATCAAATGAATAAGATTATTCAGATTCACTTGCTGCATACCATGTTGAACAAAAATGTTGCCATTCTTAGCTGCTACTGTATCTTGATATTTGTAAATGATATTGGAAATGTTACAAGGAAGCCAGTTCATTCTTTGAGGATGCATTACACATTTTTTACTTGTGAACATGTGCTTTGTAAAAGGACATTATTAGTGGATATCAATGTACACTTGTCAAAGGGAGGGTAAAGGAGCATAATAATGCTTGTGTTTCTCCAACACAGTTAACAACAGAAAATTATTATGTTCCTGAAAGTCAATGTAGATATTGTTTCTACTGAAGATTTGCTTTCCTTTTCTGTTCTCTTTATGTATGGGGAATTTTTCTATTCAGATATACTTGCTCACTGTTTTGTGCTAGTGTATGGATGCGAATATTTAATGACTAAGATTTTCCGAAGAGTAAAATAGTAGAAAGGATAAAGAGGATCAAGATTTTAGGGTTAATTTGAACAAAAGTCAAAAATAAAATGCTGAAAATATTCTTGCTTTCGAAATGGAAAACCATTTACACTCTTTCCTTCACTTATTTTCATTTCAGAAACTCAAGAGGACAAATTCTATCACAGGAATGAAAATTGATCCTTGGAAAACTAATTATGTAGTCAACTTTCAGCATTGCAACTGTTTTTCTCATTTACTTGATTGGAACTATAGGAAAATCACCTTCTTTGCCCAAATGAGTTACTCAGGTTTTTGTGTCCCCCCCCCCCCCCCTTTTCCTGATTAAATTATTATTTTAATAATAATAAGGGTCACTCAAAATGATTTTTAATATGAGAATGGTCCATAAAAACTGAAAACTTCCTGTAATCGTGTCTTAAGAGAAACAAAGGAAAAGCTGCTGTTGAAATATAGCATTGGTGTCTTTGCTATGTGCTTTTGCCTTTGGCCTCATAGCCATATATCTTTTGTTGTTCATTTAACTAAATTTTGTAACATTTTTCTGTTTTGTCGTATAACAAGTTTATTGTGCTGAATAAATAGGTACATCCGTCTTTGGTCAGAAGCCTGCATTTGGTGCCTTCGGATCAGGAACTCCCCAAACAAGTCCATTCGGAAGCTCTTTTCAACAATCACAGCCTGCTTTTGGCAGCAGTCTATTTGGTTCATCAAGTCAACCTACATTTGGGACTCCCAGTACCCCGGCCTTCGGTGCCGCGAGCACTCCGGCCTTTGGTGCTGCAAGTACTCCGGCCTTCGGTGCCACAAGCACTCCAGCCTTCGGTGCTGCAAGCACTTCGGCCTTTGGTGCCACAAGCACACCGGCCTTCGGTGCCACAAGCACTCCGGCGTTTGGGTCTACAGTGAGTTCACCATTTGGTGGCACTGGAAGTGCCTTTGGGGTTTCAAGCTCTCCTGTTTTTGGAACCAGTACACCAGCATTTGGTGCCTCTTCTACCCCAGCATTTGGAACTTCTAGTTCTCCAGCATTTGGAGCTTCTAGTACTCCGGCATTTGGAGCTGCAAGCACGGGTGCTTTTGGTGCCTCAAGTACTCCAGCTTTTAGCTTTGGGTCCTCTCCAGCTTTTGGTCAGTCAGCTTCTGCATTTGGGAGTAGCCCATTTGGAACTTCAACATCACCTTTTGGAGCTCAAAGTTCTCCATTTGGTATGTTATCCAATGTGTGTATATTGTTTTCTAGATTTTCTTTTATTTAGACTTGGACAATATTTTTCGTAGGCCTGCAGTGCTTCTTTCTCTAACTATGTTGAGCCTTATTCTTCTAACAAATGTTATACAAGGGGCTCAGGCCACCACACCAACATTTGGGACCTCAGGTTTTGGACAATCTACTTTTGGAACTCAACGTGGAGGAAGTAGGGTTGCACCTTATGCACCAACAGCTGAGGTGGACACTGGCACACAGCCGGCTGGTAAGCTTGAATCCATATCTGCTATGCCTGTATACAAAGATAAGAGCCATGAGGAGCTTCGGTGGGAGGACTATCAGTTGGGAGATAAAGGTTCCACTTTCCTTTGACTTCAGAATTTGCAATTTATGTGTAGTTTTCAGGATCTAACTACACTATGTTTTGGCAATCTTAGGAGGACCGGCTCCTGCTGGTCAGGCAACAGGTGGAATTGGTTTTGGTACTTCTGGTTTTGGATCCTCTACAAACCCAGCATTTGGGCAGTCATCTGCAAATCTTTTCTCTGCTTCAACTTCTTCCAATCCTTTTGCTCCAAAAACTCCAGCTTTTAGTAGTTCAGGTTTTGCATCTTCTTCTACCCCTGCGTTTGGTTCTTCACCTTTTGGAACTTCAACAACTGCCAACCCCTTTGGCTCAACATCATTGTCAACCCCCTCCCTGTTTACCTCATCAAGTCCCACATTTGGAGCTGGTACAGCCCCTTCCCTTTTTGGCCCTTCAAGCTCCTCAGCTTTTGGATCTTCTACTTCAATTTTTGGTTCTTCACCTGCTCAAGTACCGGCTCCAGCATTTGCTTCTAGCTTAAGTTTTGGAAACACACAGTCATCACCATTGTTCCAGTCTTCAGCTCCTTCACTTGGACAGACAAGTTCTCCTTTTGGTCAGACTTCTTCTGCCTTTGGACAAAGTACACCAGCTTTTGGTCAGTCAAGCCTATTTAGTACACCATCAACTGGGTTTGGTGGGAATTTGTTCTCGAGCACCCCATCTTTAACAGGAGGGTTTGGTCAGACAACTGTAAGTCAAAGAAACACTCCTTCTCTTCTAATATACAGAAGAAATAGAATGTGATTCTTTCTGCTTATATTTCCTCGTGCATTTTTTATATAAAGCTATTTATTTTCCATAAATTCAAATAGCTTTGGAGTTGTTGAGTACATGTTGTGGTTCTCCATGTTATGTGCAATGTGGTCTTATAATTTTAGAAACATTTGTGATGTGGTTGGGAAATTTTGATGTTTCATCTTAAGGCATAGACAGGAATAACAAGGTTAATGGAGATTACTATAAGCCTATGAGGTACTTTGGGACAGATATATTTCCTCCTTCTCTTTGGGTGAGAGTGTTTTTGGAGATGGCATTTATAGATTCGCCAAAAGATTGCATGGTTGCACCAGTATAGTATAATTTATGTTTAACCATAAATAGGATTCTTTATGTCAGCCATATTTTGTAAAGCATTGAAGTGTTGTTTTGCACATGTTCTTTAAATATTTTGTTTGATGTCTTTTTCCCAAAAAGATTGTGTCATGATCTGATTTGCTTCTGAATGCTTATATATGGTGCCTGTTTCTTTAACAGTCTCTCTAGAAGGTTTCCTTGGTTTTTTTCCCTTCCATATTACCTATTTTTGATATATCTATTTATGATTACCATTCTTCTTTGAAGCCATCCCTTTCCATGCCCTTTCAACCTGCACAGCCAGCTCAGAGTTCCAGTGCTTTTGGCAACTTTGGTCAGACAACTGGATTTGGTGGCACTTCCAATATGTTTGGTCAGAGTACCTTTGGGCAATCGTACGTATCAACTGTTGTTACATACTATTTGCTGAGTTTATTATTTACAGATCATCCAGCCACTTATATGTTGTTATGCTTTACTGCTCTTTATTTGAAACGTCATAATTTCTCACTGTCTTCCTTACACTCGTAGGCTCAATTTGGGGATTGATCCTCTTTACAAAAATATTTCTTTATTCCTTTCATGGCCTCTTTCTGTTCTAAGCCCTGTCGCTTCTACATGCAGATACATCTCGAGTACAGTATATATTTACTGAAGATGTGTTTTGACTCTATAATATTGGCAGCATTTTGTTTTACTTCTTAAAAGCTTAATATTTCAGCTGGAAAAATGTTTGATTCTAGCTGTTGATGGAGGATTTGACCATGGTCTCAATGTTTATGATGTCATTGATCTTGTCCCATTTCATTTTACTTTCTACCTTTTTCTCAATATTATGGCCATTGGTTTTTTTGGAATGACCACTGATGTTGAATTTTTTTAACAGGTCAGCTATTCAGAACCCTGTGATGGTTCAACCAGCACCAACAAATCCCTTTGGAACGTTACCAGCACTACCTCAATTGTCAATTGGACGCACTGGAAATTCACCTTCTATTCAGTATGGAATTTCTAGTCTTCCTGTAAGTGTACTCATGTGAAAATACCGTAGTGAACAGATCTAAATATGAAGTGTCTCTCTAATTTGCTTATTGTGACTGTTTTTCATATGTAATTTGATAACTCTTTAATTTGCTTCGTTTATTGAGGTCAAGAGTTGTAGAGCAACTCAATTCACTTTTAGTTACTGCTTGCTAATTTATTATGATGCCTGAACAGGTTGTTGACAAACCTGCTTCCGTTAGAATATCATCATTTTTAACTTCTAGACATCTTTCACAAAGAAGGTTCAGGTTACCTGCAAGGAAGTATCATCCGAAACCTGATGGTCCGAAGGTGAAAATCTTTTTAGTAGAACTTGTGTGTGATATATCTCCTTGTAATATATTTTTGAAGATGTGCTCAAAATTGGAGAACCATATTTTCTACATTCAAGTGCAGGTTCCCTTTTTCAATGATGATGAAGATACACCTACTACACCCAAGGCAGATGCACTTTTTGTTCCAAGGGAGAATCCAAGAGCATTGGTGATTCGTCCAGTGGAACAGTGGCAACCCAGAATGGGTGAGGAGAAAGCAATTCCATTAAAAATGCCTAGTGCTACTCATGAGAATGGTATCCTTTCCTTATATTTTATCTTAAAAAAAAAAAAAAAAAAAAAAAAACTCTCAGAATGAAATTTTAAATCAACGACTAGAATCAAATAAAATTTAGAGTCCATTTAGGGAGGTATTATTATGGGTCAGAATACCATTTTTTCTCTTTTGACTCATGAATAATTGTTTGAGCAAGAATATTTATTAGTTAAAGTTGTCACCTATTCAACAATAATATATGAACCATACCCTTATCCAAAAAAGAAGGCTAAATATGAAAGCTAGTCCAAAGTGATACTGTGAATTTGTCAAACCATCATATGGACCCTCAATGCAATGTCACCACTTCACGACGTATCCCCCATTTCCTACGTTACCATATGGGCATTACCAAAGCGTGCACCGCTATTTTCCCCTTCCAACAGTCATTTCTCTCTCATTTCCCACACCACGTTAAACTCTGTGTTTCTTCACTCATGTTAGAATTGAAGGTTTTGAAGAAATGATGTAAGTTGAGTGCATATTAGAATTCTTAGAATGAAACCTGTTGTCCATGGAACACCCTCTGTTTTGGGTGATGAATTGATTCCCAAATGTAGAATCTATATACTTTTATGGCTTGAAGCATTCCATTGAGGGCACAGTGCTGTATACTTGTATCTCTGATGAATTGTCCCAGAAGATGTAATATTCACTTTTATTGGATTAATTAGCATCTCTAATTAATTTAAAATTTATTTAGAGTTAATTAAACAAGAAGACATTTGCATAATTGAATATTTCTTCTTGGGGTAAAAGGCTCTTAATTTGACTCGAGTATATTATGTTTTAAAGAATCTATTCTTATTAATTAGGAGTTTCATGGGAAATTTAGGTAGTTGTTATGTCGGATGTCCTTGTTTTGGATGTAAATTCATTTGCTGGTTGCATAATATTTCTTTTCCCTTTTCCTTTGTCTTTAGGTGAAACTGCTGCTGGTGTCTCAGCTCCTACTAATGGGCCCAGAACTGACAGTGGAGAGAGTGAGTACCTGAAACTTAATTTTTATTTCGGTGTCTCAAATTACTAAATCAAAAAGACATTACTCTCTTTCTCAAGTTACCGACTAATCTAATGGCCTCATACATTCCCAATAATTCATTATATTAGTCATTTTTAATTATATTTCAATAGATTTTGACAATTCATTAATTCTTGTGTTACATCATTTTTGGGATGAAGGGAATATTAGAGTGCATCTAATATCATAGAAAAATTACAAAATAGCAATATATATATTTTTTTAATTTGAACATTTGAATTTGAAACTTTTATAGTTTAGTATTAAAAATTAACACATTTAAAAATTTACTTATTTAAAGTAAAAATATTTGGTCAAACTTCTAAGAAAAAAAAATGGTGTCCAATTGGACATTTAAGTTTCCTGTTCGTGGGTGATTTTGTTTTATTGAATTCCAATCTCTACATCTTTTAGGTATCGAACATAATAAAGCTAAATTGTGGCCATTAACTTGTCTTTTGCCTTTTGGACAAGAAATTTTATGCTTAATTGGTTGTCCTTGCTACCTGTTCAAATGACCTTTGGATATTAATGGTATCATTTATATATATATATATATATTTGTTATTAGATTTCTATTTTTATCATACTTGCAGCGTATCTTTGGTTGGTGAAGCTTTTTTAAACTGCTGATTCATTCATAGAACATTTTTATAACAATTTTAAAAAGCAAATATTTTTTTGAAAGTCATCTGTTGGGTAGCTTTTCTGAGAACATCCTTTGGAAGTTAAAGGTAGTTTCTCAGCTATAAAAAACTGCTTATTCAATATGCAACCAAGAACAGTTCTTAGATGATACTTATTTCCCTTTGTTTTGGCTTTCTGAAGTTTTATATGAATGCCAACATTCAAGTACTTCAATGTTGGGCTGGAAATTTAGATTAATTTCCAATTCTCATTGCTAATAGTCCATGTAATGAGGTTTTAAGTTTTACCCACAGTAGAGCACGTCAATTTAATGTGGGGCTTAATATGCAATAAAATTGACGAGGATGAGTAGTTTTGGGAGAAGTTGATTGCTAAAATTTTCAGTTTAGTTCTGCATCTTTTTTCTCTGAATGTAGATTTAATTATTATTTTGGTTCAATGCAGAAGATTCGAAGGAGAATGGCTTTGAAGAACAAATTAATCCTGTCAAACAGAACCAGAAACCTAATGGGGCTTATACTTTTAATGGCCATCGAGCTGGTGAAGCAGCAGCTATTGCATACGAACACGGTGCTGATATTGAGGCACTTATGCCGAAGCTTCGTCACTCAGATTACTATACAGAACCTCGAATCCAAGAGCTGGCGGCGAAGGAAAGGGCTGAACCTGGATATTGCCGGCATGTGAAAGACTTTGTTGTTGGACGACACAGTTATGGTAGCATTAGATTTATTGGGGAGACTGATGTGCGGGGTCTTGATCTAGAATCTCTTATTCAGTTCAATAACCGAGAAGTGATTGTATACATGGATGAGAGTAAGAAGCCTCCTGTTGGGCAAGGGCTTAATAAGCCTGCTGAGGTGACACTTCTCAATATAAAGTGTTTTGACAAGAGAACCGGACAGCATTTCACAGAAGGCCCAAGAATTGAGAAGTACAAGGAGATGCTTAGAAGAAAAGCAGAGGATCAGGGTGCTGAATTTGTTTCTTATGACCCAGTCAAAGGAGAATGGAAGTTTAGAGTCAACCACTTCAGCAAGTACAAGCTTAAAGATGATGATGATGATGAAGAACCTGTAAGTCCTCCCACTGGATGCTGAAAATCAGTACACCATGTGTATGTTTTAAAACGGTTCTGTTCCGATTAATGGATTTCTTCTTTCTGCTGCATATTGTGTATAGAATTTCAACAGTTTTGTGGCACATCCTAGTGACATGCAGTGTGGCGTGAGATTTGTTTTCTTGCAATTACTTTGTGTTGTGATTATTCTGTTAGTAGAATTCGTTTTGAGATCTTTTATTTTCTCCATTGCTTGTTTTGTGAATTACAGAAGATGGTCATAATCATATTCTTACTTGAAGTGATCATCCTTTTTGTTATTATTATTATTATTATTCTTACACGTGAAGCTCAGGCACACAAGTGTTGAACTTCAGAACTCGTGTGACATACAACTTGAGAAAACCAATGGATTATGTGTGTCATGTACCACATGAATCCAGCTCAAAACCTTAACTCGTTTAACATGCAACATAGAAATAAAAAATCTTAAAACTGAATGAAATATTTTTGAGCATTGGATAATCATTTCCTTTATTTAAAGATCATTATTTATAGCCTCATAGTCAAGTCAACCCACATAACACAAAAAGAAGATCTCAAATTTACAAGCTTTGTGGGGTCTGCCATAATAAGAAAATCATCTTCGACCTCACTTGAGAGAATTCGCAATATCTATCACAAAACGATACTTCACATCCTTCTTTATCATTCTTTCAAGAGCCTCATTTGAGTAATCAATTGGTATTATTTCAATTTCCGGATAAATTTTATGTGAAGCACAGAACTCCAACATTTCTTGTGTCTGTTTCGTTCCACCAGTAACACTGCCTGATATGGTCCTCATACCTGCAAAGAGTTGGATAAGTTCTTATACTTCAAATCTAACTGTCATTTTACCAGATAAAGGTCAGTTGTCAAATGGTTTTGAGGTTTTTACCCATAATTAGGCTTCCTGGACTGAATTTCACTTCACTTGGAAAACCCACCAGAACAAGAATGCCCGCTGTCTTCAACAGCGATAGGTATGGATCAAATGGAACATCCCCTGAGGCTGTATTAATTATGAAGTCTAGTGATTTAGACATTGTCTGCATCGAGGTTCAAAAATGAAGCAGTCAAAAGTTTGCAAGAAAGCAAGAATATGCTAGCTATAAATTTAATCCCACAGAAGGATGACAGAAAGGAAAAGGAAGGAAACGTTATGTATCTTCATTTAAGTAATGGTATTTAAAACTAAATGGACACAAATGGTCACTTACCATCATATGCTGTTGGTCAGATGAGAGTACAAAATTGTCTGCTCCCAGAAGACTTAATGTCTCATCCTTTTTTGACACACTTGTGCTGAAAACTGTTACTTTCAGTCCAAAAGCCTTTCCCAACTTCACTGCCAAATGACCAAGACCACCTAGCCCAATCACACCCAAAGATTTTCCAGGCTGGTTCATGTTGTGGTGAATCATGGGCGCGTAGACAGTAATCCCAGCACACAGCAAAGGTGCTGCCAATTCAAGTGGGTAACCATCAGGTATTCTAAAGCAGTACCTGCAGATGAATCACAAACTTGAATTAGGAGGGAGACTATTTTCCTTCTTTGCTCTTTGAATAGTTAGAATATTCTAGAGGATGAAACATATATATATGTATATATTCACCTTTCATGAACAACGATGTAACTAGAATATCCTCCTTTAGTCACTGTACCGTCCGCATCAATACCATCAAATGTCAAGACTGCTCCTTTTGAACAATGAACCTCTAATCTATCATCACAATATTCACATTGTCTGCAAGAATCAACATAAGTTCCCACACCTATGTGATCGCCAACCTTAAAGCACTGAACTTTGGAGCCAACTTCTCTAACAATCCCAACAATCTCGTGCCTGCAGGTTAAGCATAAGAATCCCCACTTCAGTTGGAAAAAAATGGAGGGAAATAAACTATATCTTTTACAATTGCATAATCAAACAAATCCACGTACCCAGGCACCAAAGGGTATTTAGAAGTTCCCATTATATTCCTGGTCCAAGCGACATCAGCATAACAAACTCCACAAAATGCAATCTTTATCGAAACATCATAAGCACCGACCGCCCTGTTTAGAATTTTCAGTTTAGGAAGTAAGAAAAATCGAATCAGTGAGTTTCTATAAGAATGGAACAATAGCAGATTTTTCAAGAAAACAATACTACGAAACAGCCTTGATTTTCAAACCCCCCACCCAAAAAAAAAAAAAAAAAAAAATTCAATCGGGGGGTAAAATGACATAACTAAAAGATTCCTAGGATGGGGATCTGAGTGTCGCATAAAATTTAACAAAGCCATGCAAATTCAAAGTAGCAATGCGAAGGCTGGACAGGTCATGTATTCTATTAATTGCCCCGACCGCCCCAATTTAGTTTTGTCTTTTTCTTCTTTTTTTTTTTTTTTATTTTTAAAATTAAATAAGGATAAAAAGAGAAGGAAAAATTACAACAGACAAACCTTCGGCTAAATTTGTAGGGAGAGAGTAGTCCAGAAGAATCTCTGGCTGCCCAGCCGATGCAGTCGCCATTAGCACTTGCAGTTGGAGAAGACATTTTATTTTTAACTCAAATTTCTGAACCAGAAAGCAAACAAAGTGACATTAATTGATGTTCCAATGTTAAATTAAATAATTCTAATGAACAGTGCAGAAAACCAATTGAAATTAGTAATTGATGATGGATCCATTTGAATATGAAATGAAACAGATCATCCACCCAAAAAAAAAAGGATCGGTCGGATCGTAGCAATAAAATGAATCTGGTGGTAATCGGAAACACTTACACCCAAAGATTCGTTCGACTGTACTTGAAACGAGAAGGGGCGCAGGGAGCAGGGAGCAGGGCGCAGGGCGCAGTAAGTGAGCTTGATCTATATAAAAACCTCTGCTATTTGTGATCTATATGAGATAAGATGGTAGACTTTTTTTTTCACTTATCAAAAAAAAAAAAAGAAAAAAGATGGTAGACTTTTTTTATAGGGAGTTTCATGTTTTCTCCATTCTTTGTTTAAATGAATCCTTTATAGATAGGATTATTGACGGTTTAATCTATAAACTATTTTAAATTAATTAATTAAATTATTATTATTATTTTTTTATCTTCAAATTAAAAATATTTAAACAAATTAAACTTTTAATTAGTGGTAGCAATATCCAACTTGACACGAAAATGATACAAAATTAGTGGGTTAAGATTGAGAATAAACTAATTCGTGTCAAAGCGGATCGATCTGTTTAATCATAATCGTGTTCGAGTTGTAAACTGGTTGAACCGCATAACCCACTTCCAACCATGTAAGCTGTTTAAATAATAATTGATTTTTTATTTTTATTTTTATTATCTTTTTTAATTTATTATTAAATAATTAAATAA
Organism: Marsdenia floribunda; assembly: GCA_035583425.1. NCBI lineage: Eukaryota > Viridiplantae > Streptophyta > Magnoliopsida > Gentianales > Apocynaceae > Marsdenia > Marsdenia floribunda. The sequence goes on along the minus strand of JAXGGT010000131.1, from coordinate 2,698,206 downwards.
TTTTTTATTATTTTAAATTTTAATGTTTTATATATAATTAAATTAAATAATATTAATATTTTTATATATTAAATAAGTAAATAATCGGATTAGCGGGTTTATATTGTGTAATTGTATTGATGGGTTGTATTATGTAATCGGATTAGTTGGTTTTGAATTATATATGCGTTATAATCGAGATGATAAGTTAAGGATAATTATTTTAACTCAACCCGATTACACGAATTCAACACGATTGTTACTCCTACTTTTAACATATTATAACAAGTAAAATACATAAATAAATTTTATTTAGGAAAGAGTAAATATATCATTTCAACTATAAAATAACTCTAAAATTAAAAATTCATTAAAATTTATTTTTGCTTCTTGACTTTTTTTTTTTTTTTTTAAATATCATTTATTATTTTATTTAAATTTAAATTCTATTTATATTATTAATAATTATAAGTGTGCAAATCAAATAACTAATTTATGACAAATTACTTATTTTAAAATTAGTTATAGGACTAGGTAAAATGTCATTTGAATTACTAAAGTATTATACGGTCAAGCAATAGCATTATATCGATAGATAGAGTAAATGCTATACTCTTATTTATCTTAAGAGAAAAAACAGTCTTCTAACTTGGTACAAATGCCACTCCTAGATGTCCAATCAACTGCTGCGTTTCAATGCATTTTGGGAAGAACCAACTAACTTTGGATTCGAGTGACATTTCACCCCTAATCAAAACTCATTCGCTAATTCTTCAACATTAGTCCGTTGACCTTCGCTTAGTTTCACTTAAACTTCATTTTGGTCATAAATAAATCACTCAATTAGCCGATTGTGGGAATTCAAATGATCTGACTATCTTTTATCGTAGATACCGTAGTGACTTGATGGCCCAGACTCCTAAGGGAGGCAGCAATCGAGAATTTTTCGAAATGGATCAAAGCCTGACGGAGCAATATCGCATGGTTGTAGAAGGCCCACGGTTCGCCCAAAGGTGAACAAAACTCTAGCTTCTAGAGTTCACTGTTTTTCCTAGGTCAGAGAAGGACTTACACGTTGTCCAAATATTTTTAATTCAAGGATGAAACAAGTTAAAAATATAGAAAAAAGACTAAATTGGCTAATCGAAAATAGTTTAAGGACTAAAGCAGTTAATAATTCTATATCTATGGAAAAAAATTCACTTTCCTTTTATAACCATCACTAGATGATTGAATTGAATCATATATTTTTAATTTTATAATACTAGATCCTACAATTATTTACAATTATTTGACTTAGTCCTTCCAGACATTTTTTAAATATAATCTAGCTGTTTTAATTATATATTCATTATGTGAGTAATTTTTTTTAAGGTATTTTCTAAACAATAACTCTTATAATTATAGGATCACGTAATGAACACATGACCAAAACTTTCGAATTATTTAAAAATTAGTCGAAAGGACCAAGTCAAATGATCATAAATAGTTACAGGATCTAATATTACAAAAATAAAAATATAAAATATAGTTCGAAAAAAGTAAAATACTTATAGGACGAAAATAGATAAATTTTATTTTTTATATATATGTATATAATATTAAGAAAATTAAAATTTAAGTCCTTCTAATTACGCATATTTTGCTCATAGTTTCTCTTTCATTTTTGTTGTCTTTTTTTTTTTTTTTTCAATAATATCTCTTTTTATAATTTTTTTTTCACAATAAAATCTGTTCAATGTGCAATAAAAGTTTTAAAAAATAAGATATTAATTTACTATGAAAATTTTTATTGATGAAAATTTCTCCAAAAAGATCTTATTAATATATATATAAGGATTTTATTATCTAAAATAAACTTAAAGAGGATCAATTTAATTAAATTTTTTATATTTTAAAAAATTATAAATAATCATATATATATATATATATATATATATATAATTTTGATTATTTTTTACTCAAAATAAATTTATGACAGTTTATCATTTACGAAGTTGTTTTTACCTTTGTATGTTTGTTCATCTATCGTTTTTTTTTTTTTTTTTTTAAAAATTATTTTATTATAATCTAGTCATTATTTTTTAATACCATATAAAATAATGGTTATCATTTTTATTTTTATTTTTATTTTCTTATTTTTATTTTTGTTGATTAAATTCAAATTTTATAAATGTAAAATTCTGTATTTAAATTACTATTCAAAATAGGTAATATAAAAATTATGTAATTATTATTTTATTTAATCTAATACATAATTACAATTATATTTATTTTTTTGGTTAAAATATTTTCTCAACGGTTATGTGAGATATATATACAAGCAGTGTATAGAATTTACCTAGATTATTCTATTTTTATGTACACATTTTAAGAATATTCTATTATTTGTTATATCTTTTTAGAATGTAAAGAATTTTGGAGTGTTCTAATCTAAAAAAAAAAAAAAAAAAAAGAAAAAATGAGACTTGTAGGGATGCCTAACAAAACCATTAGAAGTCCTCATTGGGTCAATATTAAGGATTATATCAACTCATTTTTCTTTTTTTCTTTTTCTATAAGATGAATTAGAAACAAAAAAAAAAGTGAAAAAAAAAAAAATGCTAATAAGGTAAAGAATTTTTAAGAAGAATTGAAAAATCAAATTAAAAAAATAAAACACTCTGAATTATAAGATAGAAGTGAGAAAAAGAGGGGGTCGGGGGGTGGGGAGCCTCATACAAAATATTTGTAAAATAATAATTTTTTATAAAATGAAGTAAAAGGATGTGAAATAAATAATAAAGAAATATATATATATATATATATATATATTTATTATAATTATTAAAAATATAATTAAGTAAATAATATTTGAATAATAAAATAGATGTGAAAAAATTAAAATTAAAAATAAAATATTGAAAATATTTGAAAAAATAATTTGAAATCATTAAAATAAAACTTGAAAAAAAAAAAAAGTAAATAAAGGAGAAGAAGAAGATGATGAAAAGAGAACTTTTTTTTTTTTTTTTTTTTTTTTTTTGATAATGTTTGAAATGATTTAAAATCACAACTTTTGATCAACTGAAGTAAGAAAGATAGGCATGAGAAATTTTTTTTTTCAGGAAAGGTTTAAAATTAAAATTTATGTAAATAATCTTTTGATTATAAAATAGAAGTATATATATATATATAAAACAATAATTTTTTTAATTATAAACTAGAAGTGAAAAAATAAAACATAGTATCAACTCATTGAAAATATTTTGTAAAAAAATAATTTGAAAGTATAGCTTTTTTTTTTTTTTTTTTGATAAAAATGAAGTAAAAAAAAGAAAAGGAAATCAATATATATATATATATATATATTAAATATTTGAAAGTAGAAATTGAATTATAAAATAGAAGTGGAGAAATACAAAACTAAAGGTAAATAATTTTAAATATTTGATATCATAGTTTTTAATAAAATGAAGTGAAAAATAGTTTTTTGATAAAGTTTAAAAGTAGAATTTAAGTAAATAATTTTTGAAGTATAAAACAGAAGTGGAAAAATATAAATAATTATTTCTTAACAAAAAAAAATCTGTAATCATAGTATTCCATAAAATAAAGTTAAAAAAAAAGAGTAGAATAAGAAAAATATGTTTTTAAAATGTTTGAAAGTAAAGATTTGAATATGTTATAAATACAGGGGAAATATAAGAAAATATATAGAAGAGAAAGAACGTCAGAGAATGTATGTAGAGAAAATGTCTATCAATACCATTTTCAAAAGGAATAAATGCCCTATTTATAAATACAAATGTAGAGACTCTGAAGTAAAGAGTCAAAAGTGTTTAGGAGACTAAAAAGGAATATTCACTAATTACATAAATTTATAACACTCCCCCTTGAATATCCATTGTACAAGGAATATGTCTCATTAAAACTTTATTAGAGAAAAACCCAATGGGAAAAAACCTTATTGATGGAAAAAGAGTACATCTTCCCTTGTACACTCTCCCTAATCAAAAGTTACGTAAAGTCACTGTGTCGACACATTTTAATTTAACGTACTAATCTTTAAAATGTTGAAGTCAGTAATGCCTTTGTAAGCGAATCTACCAAGTTGTTGCTTGACCGAATCTGTTGAACATCTATATTGTCATTCTTCTGAAGATCATGAGTAAAGAGACTTTTGGCGAAATATGTTTTGTGCGATCCTGTTTAATATATCATTTCTTTCAATTGAGTTATGCATATTGTATTGGCTTCATAGAGTATTGTAGGAGATCTCTTCTTAGAAGATAAACCATAAGTCTCCTGGATATGTAGAATTATAAATCTTAACTAAACACATTCACGACTTGCTTCGTGAATTGTTATAATCTCTACATGATTTGAAAAAATATCAACAAGTGTCTATTTGGTAGAACGCCATGACACAACGGTTCCTCCACATGTAAAAGATAGTCTGCTTGTGATTTGGCCTCATGTGGATCAGACAAGTAGCTAACGTCAGTATAACCAATGAGTTGTGGTTTGGAACTGTTCACATACAATAATCCCATTTCAGTTGTACCTCACAAATATCGAAATATATGTTTAATTCCATTCCAATGTCTTCTAGTTGGACATGAGCTAAATCTTGCAAATAAATTAATAGCAAAAGCTATATCAGGTCTTGTATTATTATCAAAAAGATACATTAGTGCACCTATTGCACTAAGATATGGTACTTCAGGACCAAGAAGTTCTTTATTTTCCTCACGAGGTTGAAAAATATCCTTTTCTTTTTTTTTACATCAAGTGATCGAGCGACTATTGGGGTACTCAATAGATGCGCTTTGTCCATATAAAATTTTTTAAGGACCTTTTCTGTATAAGTTGATTGATTTACAAAATTTCAGTTCTATTTTTCAAGTTTTCGATCTACAAGTCGAGACAAATTCTATTTTTCCAAGATCTTTCATCTCAAATTCTCTTTTCAAAGAATATACCGCCCTTGAAATCTCTTCAAAAGTTCCAATAATATTTAAATCATTAACATATACAACAATTATAGCAAATCTGGAATTTTCTTTCTTAATAAAAATATACGGGCAAATTTGGTTATTTTGATAACCTTCTTTTAACAAATAGTCACTGAGACGATTGTACCATATACGTCCTGATTGCTTTAATCCATACAAAGATCTTTGTAATTTTATCGAATATAATTCTCGAGAATTTAAATTGTATGCTTCGGACATCTTAAATCCTTCGTGGATTTTCATATATATATATATATATATATATATATCATTAAGAGAGCCATATGAATAGGCTACACTTACGTTCATAAGATGCACATTTAAAATTTTCATTAGCTACCAGAATAATGAGATACCAAAATATAATTGCATCCACCACAATAGAATATGTGACTTTGTAATTAAAATTCTACAAAAATTCTTGTGCAACAAGTTGTGTTTTATATCTCACAACTTCATCTTTCTTATTTAGTTGTTGCACAAATACCCATTTGTACCCTATGAGTATGACATCTTTAGGTGTTCGGACTACGAGTTAAAAAAATTCACGTTTTTCAAGTGAGTTTAATTATGTTTCAATTGCATCTTTTTAAAAATATAGTCAATCACATCTACATCAACACTCATTGATGGATGTAGGGTCATGATCACCATTATGATTCACAATAGCTAGCGTTACACTCTCTATAAAAATATTGTCGACAAATATTTATTTTCACTTCAATTGTTTCCCCATAAAGATATAACTGATTGAGATCTCATCATTCTCTCATTTTTCAATATTTTCAGGTACCTGAAATTTTTCTGGAATTATTCTTTTTATTATGTTTCTTGACTCTTCAAGAGTGACAATTTGTTCAATTGACTCATTTAGAACATTTTTTTTTTCCTTTTCTTTTACGGGGATTTTGATCTTGAGAACCAATTGGTTTATCACGCTTTTGGCGTGCCATAGGGTCATAATTATTTCACTAATGGATTGTCCTATCGGGACATCAATTCGTACGAAGCATTTTGCAGCTAGTATATGTGATTTAATTAGTCACTTTCTTTAGGTCAGTAAATATATCTGATAGTTTATATTGTACAATGAGACTATCTATTGAATTTCAAGTTCATATTACTTTGTATGGTGATCAAAATATTCCCAATATTATAAAGTTGCACTTGTGTTTCTCCCCCTAATATTAGGAATTATGATTCATGTGAATTGTAAAAAGATCTCTAATATCTCTTATGAAAGGAGAATCAAATATTCTCAATCTCCTTTGAAGACCCATCTTTGTGTGTTGTGGTGGAGTTAGAGAAACATATATTACACATTCAAAAATTTTAAGATGGGAAATATTTGGCTACTGATCATAGGCAATTGTAAATAGGGTGAAACTTTAACAAGTATGATGCACACAAATTGTGTTGCACATAAAATTGGATTGCTCTTAAGTAATAAAAAGTGTTGGTCTCATAATTAAATGTATAGTTGTGAATTGTAATCGCTTAACAAATAACTCAGCTAACCAATTTGTGTGTATGAACATGAGCTATAGAATGTTTTACACTTATGTCAATCACGATATTATCCAAATATATTGTGCTTGTGGTCTTCTTATTTGAGCAAGTAATTTTGCAAACATCAGGTTGCGAGTTGATAATAGTTATACATTAGACCATCTACTGAATATGTCATAAATTATCTATAAATGGTCTAATTTACGTTGATATCAAGCATCACATGAAATTCTTTAGATTAAAAAATCTTCAGGTTTTCAATAAGTGTCCATGTGATGTATAATAATTTTCTTTCTCATCATATTGAACCGAAATACTCTAACCAGTCATGCCAAATAGTAAAATTCCTTGAACCAATAAACTTCTAATTTATGGTTAATTTCATTTCTTTATAAAATTATTGTAACTGTTCTTCCGAAATATTCAATAATTGCTCTTCTGGAGCATTCAACTAATTTTGTACCACAAAGATTGTAGTAACATATGTAACATATTTTGATAAAATACTTCCTTTCTTCCTATCTTCAAGGATAGTATAAATAGTTGCAATGTCTACAAGACATACTTCTTTATCCATATACTTCAATACAAAAAGTATTGTAAATAAATATTACAAATGATCCTAAATAAAAGAGCATAAATAAATATTACAAAATAAATAAATAAATATGAGTAAATAAATATTACAAAAATAAGAGAGTTGAAAGCTAAAATAAAAGGTTGATACGTCTAACTTTAATTGATTGTGGGCGTGTGTTCTAGTCCAGCTAAACACAAATTTTATGTTTCATATTTTCATGATCCACAAACGCGTGCTTGAATCCCGCAAGACACAAATATAATATATATACATATACATAAAGTTATTGCTTTTCATTTTTATTTTTTATATAATTTTAGAAGTAACACTAATGCTTTAAGAAATAAATTAAATAAATAAAGTATTCTACTAAAAAATTCATTAAAATATGAATTGTGTTTCTATATATATATATATATATATATATATATTTAAGTCTTTGGGAATAATGAAATAATTTATTAATAAAATTTTATGAAAAAAATATAAATATAATATCCTAATAAATGAATACTAAAAGATAAAGATACCCCAAAAATAGAGGACAAAAGATCCTAAAATAAAAGATAAATACAATATAATCAATGATATATTTTTGAATTTTTGAAAATTTCAACTATATCTCTATCAATATTAATACTGAGATAATTATCTTAGTATCATTATTAAAATATTACCACTTCTCGTGGTAAGACATATATTTATTATTAAAGGGCAAAGTGCAATGGTGACACCTGAACTTTTTCAGATTCCAACTTTTGCACCTAAATTTTTTTTCGATCTAAAGTGACACTCCAATTTTTTTTTTTGTTCTAAAATAGCACTTCCGTCAGCTTTGACCGTTAACTTAAAATTTTGACTGTTAAGTTGACTTT
>JAXGGT010000131.1:2662635-2680598 GCA_035583425.1 Marsdenia floribunda | reverse complement strand
TGATTCATATATATATATATATATATATATATATATATATATATATATATAATCAAGATTTTTTGAAATGTGTTTGAGAGGGAAATTAAGCTTTTAAGGTCAATGACTCATATATAAAAGACATTGTTCTCTGCTATTGGTCAAGGAAAGGAAACATGCAGTGGAGTAATCATAGTGTTATATGTAGAAGTAGAAGTAGAAGTAGAAGGGATCGTCAGAATAGAATAGAATAGAAGAGAGATAAAAGAAAAGAATGTAAAAAATAAAAAAAAAAAAAAAAACAGGACAGAAGGGATTATGATTTATGACTATTCAAAGACAAATAAAAAAACTATAGGGTGTTGAGGGGACAATGAGAATGAAATTTTTGGACATAGTAGCTGTAATTTTTTACATCTTGGTCCCTCATCACTGTCAAACTTGTCTTTACCCTTTTCATTTTTCAATATTTAATTACTATAATATTTAATTATTTACATAATATATTTTTAAATCGTAATTCAATTAATAACAACTTTATTTTTAATTCAAAAAATTATAAATTCGAGTATGCTTAATATGACCATTACTTAAATAAACTAAATATTAGAATATTAAAAATCATATTGACATAAATTAAAAATTAATAAATTGTAATATATATATATATATAATTTTTTTTTTTGAAATTTGAGGTATTTTTGCCTCTGTTGTGTCTCGAACTCATGCTACCAACTAAGCTATGCCTTCTTGACTAATATATATAACTTTTAAAAATGACTTTTTATTTTTCTAGCATTACTCGAATTCATGACTTTTGATATACCTAAAATATATCGACTTTTATTTAATATATTTATCCTTAATTGTGATTAAATGTAGTGATAAATATGATTTTATCGATAAAATATTTAATTATTATCATATTTTATTTTATAAGGATAAAACTATCAATAATGGTAAAGATATATCAAAATATCAAGAATCTTGGAATATATCTGATATGGAGAAGATAATGAAAAAATAATGTTATTATAGAAATCAAGAAGACCACAAGATATCAAAGAGATCTAATTAGAATAGATTTCTATTTTATTCTCTATAAATAAAGACCTATGAGAATCAGAAAAAGGGGGAGAAGTTAGAGATTACTTGAAGACTGACGCAACCCAGCAAAATTCTCTCTACTATTACTCTGTCTTATGTTAGAAACAATTATGTGCTCTATTCTAGCTATGAGTAGCTTAGATTTTATCGTGACTAAGGCCTTTTGTGAAGACTGAAACTTTTATCTGTTTATTATTATTGTTTGTTCTTAATGCCTGCGATTATTTGATTAATAATTGCATACTATTGGATTTAACCTACACATATGAAGAGACTATGTTGAATTGGAGGAAAGTGATAGTAACACTTAGTAAAATTGACTAGGAATAGATTTGATTTCTATTATGCGGTTTCTAACTTTTAAAAGTTAGGGAATTCCACAATAGTTTTGTGCAGTTTTGTTTCACTAAGGAATTAGGACTAGTCTATATGTAAACAAACTCAAGAATGAAATTAATATTAACTATTATCTTTCATAGGTTGGATTAAAAGAGTCTTAGTCTATTCATATTATTAATTGTTTCTTTCATAAATATCTTTTTGTTTACTTTTAGTATATAATTAAACGATAATATTTTTTGTCTAAATTGAATATAAAGAAATATATTTTATCAGTTAAACAACAGTCGTTGTGGAGTCATATTTTTGTTACTTTGATAGATTGTATCTTTAATTTTAACATCAACTTTCTATAATTATAAATGAAGATATTACCACTCGAACAATATTTTTTTGTTAATAAATTTTTAATATTTATTTTATTTAATTATCAATAATATTAATGGTCCTAATAGAGTTACAAAAGATGATTTAAAAGAGTAAAATAAAATATCATGTGTTGTAATCTTAGTAAATTCAATAAAAAAATGTAAAGAGAGATATCAAGCTTTCTTATAGTATGGTTGCTAATGGAATAGAATTTAACTACAAAGAAAATGATAAACAATATTACTTTATAATTATTTTACAAGTTAAATAAATTTATATAAAAATTATTTAAAAAAATTAGTTTTATAATAATATTGAAAACAAAATAGAAAAATAAAAAAAGAGGAAATTGACTGAAATTAAAAATAATGAAATCTTATCTAACTGTATAATTCGATATATATTAATTAAAAGTGTCACTATAATTGATAATTTAAAAAAACTTATCTTCAATTTAAAATATTTTATTTATTATTATTTTTTACAATTTTTGAGTTTTTTTTTTTTTTTTTTTTTTTGTCTTTAACATGAACTTGATCCCATAACTTTTTAATTATAAACAAAATTATAAATAAAATTACTATCAATTGAGTTATGTCTTTTTGTCTCAAAATATTACATTATCTATAATATACATATATATATATATATATATAAGCATATTATATAAATTATGTTGTAATCTTACAAACATTAGCAACATATTTGCTTTTTGCTTTTTGTTTTTGTTTTTGTTTTTTTTTTTTTTTTTGTAACATTTAATTAAATATGTTTCCATAATAGAGTTATTCTTGACATTTTAAAATAAAATATCATAAATTTAAAAAAGTTTCATAATTTTTTAGATTATTGTCATCATGATATTATATAAAATTTTGAAATTAATAATAATAAATTGTAATATTTCCAAATTTTGAGTATTTTTTTTTTAAAAAAAAAAACATGAAATTTATGAAAAGAAAAATTAATCAAAGTTTTGTTTTGATTGTCAATACCTACCTCTTATTGAAAATATTATTACTAACTGAATTAAGTCTTTTTAACTTTTTCTTTTTTCCTTGTTGTCCAAAAATAAAAAATAAAAAATGATCAATATGTGATCTTTGGTGCCTGAGTTTATTTATTTATTTATTTATTTTAAAAAAAGACACAAAGGATTTATTTGTCCAAATCAAAAATTACTGAGATAAAAAAAGTTTTAAAAAAAAATATTTATAGGAATCTATTTGTTTAGACATAAATAATTTTAGGGATCAAAATGATTAATTATTTTTCATATTACAAATAATATCTTATGACACAATTTAGAAAACTTGTATCTTTAGATATAGCAAGAATAACTCTAGCTATTCATTTCTCAACTTTCTAAAAATAATTTAGGTTTTGATGCTACTTATTTATTTGATAATTAAATATAGAAAAGTCTTTTAAATTATTTTTTAACATATTATTGAATGACAAACATTAATATAATTAAAATGAGATTGAATTTCTCCATGAACTTAATTTAAATAATTAAACATAAGTTTTATACTTATTAGTCATAATTAAATAAATACTTTAAGAAATTAAAAATAATTTCATTTTTTTTTTGTGCTTAAAAAATTTTATGGGTTCATTTAGACAAAAATTCTTTTTACAAATGTATTTAAATTTTGAGAGCAAACTAATATATAATAAATTTTTATAATTTTTTTTTTTTTTTTTTTGTTTTCGGAAAGAAATTTTTATAATTTAATTTTTTTTTGAAAGTAAATAAGTAAATAATGTGATAAACAATAAATAGTAATGATAATGATGATAGTCAAGAATGTGTAACTCAGTTGGTAACAATCTTATTTATAATTTAAGAAGTCACGAGTTAGAGACACAATAAAGATAAAAATACCATTAAATTTAAAAAAAAAATAAAATAAAATAAGAAAAAAGAAAAAAGAAAAGAAAATGATGATAGAATAGTTGTTGATCTAAAACAAATCATTTGCTTGAATTTGATAATTCCAACTCCAAAATCAAAATCAAGCAAAATCAGAACCATTGATGAGTCAATCAGGCCATAATAGTCCCCAGAAATCCAACCAGAATCTTCCACGTGGATATCCTCTAAAACACGATAGCTTCCCCCACTCACACGCACTTCTGCCGTAAAAAAACATCACGTCGACAGGTGGGCCCATCGTGTCCTCGTACATCAAGACCATTCACTGATGGACGGCCCCCACCACAACATAGTACATAATAAAGGTCCCACCCTTGATGCACCAACGTACAACACCCTCTATGCACAACTTGCAATATATTTTTTTATTTTTTATTTAAAAAAAAAAACAGGAGCACAATGAACTTTTCCGTTAAATAACGACGAGAGATGACGGCGTCAGCTCCATCTATAAATACCCACAATTCTTTCCTCACTCATTCTCTTTCTTTGTCTCCATTCCTCTTTTGTTTCCATTTACAAAATATATATATATATGTAGAAAAATGAAAATTTGTGTGTGTGTGTGTCTCTCTCTCTCTCTATATATATATATGTGTATAAATAAATCCATCTCTACAGAAATTTATATTTAACGTGAAAACTGGAGCTTAGAATCAGAAACTTTCCATCTACCATTTTCAAGTGTAAAGGTTTCCAAGATTGCAGCCCGGGGACTCGATCGCCGGCGAGAGAGCTGTAATCACCGGAGAATATTCCCGTTTTAGAATCTGAATGCATGGGATTTCTAAGTGTTTCTTCAAGTCCTTTCGTATCTTCATTGATTTGATTTGATTTGATTTCAACCACACTACTTTTATTTTTGCACCCAAGTAAGTATTCCAGAACCCCCACCAGAAGAAGAAGAAGAAGAAGAAGAAGAAGAAGAAGAAGAAGAAGGAGAAGTCCTCAGTCTGAACAGTTATTTTCATCCATTTAGTAAAGGTATGTATGTGTACGGCATTTCCATTTACTTTCCCCCTTTTTTTGCATGTTTCCATGTGGTTAAGAACATTGAAGCTCTTGTGTTCGTTTTTTATTTGGGGGAAACCAATAAAGGAAAAAATAATAAATTCTGGAGTCGTAGTCCGAATTCCATAACAAGATTGTTCGAAGATGATGTTTGGGTTTTACAACAATGTTCGTAGTTTAGTCATTCTTCTCTCAATCTCTGGAGTCAATTTTTTTCTTTTTTGTTAATGGAATGGTAGCTAGGAGGAGATGAGAGAGAAAGGAAGGCATAGGTAGGTCGCTTTCAAAATGGAGTTGAGTACGTCTTTTATTATTCATTCTTTTGTCTGTGTGTCCCATAGAGTAAACGCTTTCATAACTCGACACACATTTCTGCATTCAATTTTTTACTTTGTTTCTTATGAAAAGCGATTGGTCATTCATTCATTTCCCTAATCCAAGATTCTGAATCATACTCTGTTCTTCTTCTTCTTCTTCTGTTCCAGTCCACAACACTCTGTTTCCTGCATTCTCTGTGTACATATATATACATATATATGATGTAAGTATAGGTTTTGCTTTTCTCTTGCTTCAGAGTGATGATTTGATTTGATATGATAGGGAACTGAGAAAAAGGAAAAGAGAGAATCGAAATTAACTGCTATTTATTAATAAATGTTGATCATGAAAATGATGATTTCCATAGTATCCGTCAGAAACTTCGGCTCAGAAGCAAATACAACCAAAAACAAAATCCATTTTCTCTCTCTCTCTGTTTTTTTTTTTTTTTTTTTTTTTGGTTTTTCTTTGCTTTGTTTCTTTATTTCGTCTGTGGGTTAGTCTGTACATTAAAGCACACACCGCATCCGACCACTTTTAGTTTTGCGCATTCAATTATTGACTTTATTCTTCTTTATGAAAGGAAAAAAATACTGTTAATTATTCAATAATCGAATATATATATATATATATATATTTTTGGCCATTTGGGTTTTGAAATGGGAAAGTAGTAATTTTGGAAAACGCAAAAATCACTGGAAAATTGTAATTAAATTTTGCATAATTTTTGGGATGGGAAGAATAATTGAAAATGCAAATATTTTGGTACTCAGAATCTATTTCCTGTATATTTTTATCTTGCAGTTTGAAAAAAACCCAAGCCCCTCCCCTCCAAAAAAAAAAAAAAAGGAAAAAAAAGGAAAAAGGGGGAAGAAGAATATGTTGACGTGTATTACGTGTTCCAAACAAAGAACAGAAGATGAAGCAGAGGAAAGCGCGCGTGGGACTCCCAGTACAAAAGAAGCCGTCAAAAGCCTGACGGCGCAGGTTCTAATCCTACACCCCTATTTCTTACTACTCGACTCTCATTTGTATATATATATGTGTTACAGTAAATTCTTTTTTTTTTTTTTTTTTTAATTAAGCAAAATTTATAGAAAATTTGTTTTTTCTTGGTTGTGAAAACAGACAAAAAAAATCGACATCCAGTACGATGCAGAGAAAGTGGGGTCCTGTTATATATTATATATATGCATATACATTTCCTTTATGCGATTTTACAACTGTTTACTCAGTCTTCCTATGTGGGCCCCACTGGGATAGTATCTTTGGTGGTTGTGTGTCTCCGTGCATTTTTTGGCGAGGGATCAAATCGGAATAACTATTTTATTACATGGATGTCTTCAAAAATTATGCAATTGTTTTTTGTAGGGAGGGACCTTGGTTTTTGGTGTGTGAGCCATTTTTTTTGGTTATTTAAAGGAAAAAGGGGTTTTGTTCTGGTTTGGTTTTGGGATTCTTGAAAAAAGGAAGAAACAGTAACATACACATTGCTACTGCTACCTACTTTGGGTATTTGGTCCATGATGACCAAAGAGAATGAATGATGGGAGCCCTTTTGTGTCTTTGTGTGCGTTAGGGAGGAGGAGTGGGACTGTCTCTCCATGAGTTAACAGGTAATGAAGCTATTGGCTTTGTAAGCATTTGAGGGAGGGAGGGAGGGGGGGAGGATGGGGGTGGGCTAAAGATAATGAATGACTTAGTTGATGGGGACATGGTCACGCTAGACCTTGGATCATGTGTCCGAATATTGGTCCCAATGTGTTTTCCCCCATCTTTCTTTAGTTGTTCTCTCTTTTTAGCCTTTTCTTTCTTGGACTTTGAATAATCAAAGATTAATAATACTCCAACATCCTCCTCTATCTCATCCTAATGACAAAATCATCATAGGAAAACTCAGTTTAAAGGACAATTCTTGCAATGTCCAAAAAAAGGAAAATGAAATTTTGATACTTCATAAATACCTATATATATATATATATATGTTTTTAAAGAAATACAATGAATTCCTCTAGTGACTAACCCATAAGTGTGATTAGTTTGTAATATATATAGTTTTATACTATTTCTTAGTCTTCACTAGCATTATTGATGCCACTAGGTCTTTTAAGACTGGCAGACCTACTTTGTTTTGCTTTTACTAATTAGACAGCCTTAATTTGTTCTTTCTGTTTTTTTTTTTTTCGTCCCCAGAAAAAAAGAGAACTATGCAAATGTGTTCCTTTGAGTATGGCACTCAGCCACTCTAATCTAACAAGCCTAGTCTAAATGATTGCATTCAGTGATTACATGGGGATCGGAATGCAGAGAGTAAGATCTCTTTGTCAGCAAAAAGCAAAGCAAAGCACCATCCAGCTAGTATTATATTCACAGCCTCAGTTATGGGTTAGTAAAGTTGGTAAAGCTGTGAGCTTCAGGTCTTCTGGGGTACTCCACTCTCCCATTTCCGTTGTGGGGTAACAATTTCATTGCTTCTCTTGTTAGAAATGGGATCTTGGGTAACTTGGAAGAAACTTGATTTTAGTTCATTTCTATTTCCTAGAAGTGACAGTCACATCACATTTGGATTTTTTTATGGAATTTCTCTTTTTCCCCTCCCTTGTGGATAGACTGAAAAAGAAGTCTAAGAACCCATCATTCTGTTTTAATACTGTGTTGAATAAACCACTGATATCTTATAAAAAGGAACTAAACTAATGATTTTTTTTTTTCTTGTTTGTAGAGTGTACTCTGTATTTGATTTTCTGTTGTTTTAATTTTTTTTTTGCTTTCTGTCAATTGGGATTATAGTCTATTCCAGTGTGTAATGGTCAATTCCTACTCAAATTTAGCAAAGGTAGAAACAGCAAGATCACAATCCCCAAGTGGGGATCTTGAAAATAGACAGGACGCATGTTTGGAAAAGACCTGTCCAAGTTTTCTTTCAGTGACCCACCATTTGAAATTCTGTCCACACTCATTGTTCCAAAATGTGTACTCTAAGGTGCCCCCAGGAGAAGTAATACCACAGGTGTAAGGATGTTGAAAGGCTAATACCAGTTGTGGGTTAAACTTAAATGCCAAAAAAGATAACATCAATTTTGGACCAATCTTCCTTGGCCCAGCTTCCTACAGCTTAGCAGTCAATACAGCCACATTACAGAAAAAGCAGTGGATATTCTTCGTGGATGCAAAGATTACACATTGATTTTTTTTCTTACTATTTCTATGTCAAAATTTGTTGTTGGTATTTCCTTATGATACCTTCAATTTGACTTGCTAGTAGTGGTATGTTATTATCAAAATGCTGCATATAGTTTTCTGGGTGACAAAATGGTTTTCTTTTCTCAATCTGGATCCAACTTTCACCAAGAATGCAATTGAAATTGAATATTTATAAGTAAACTTTTGCTTTTCTATTGCCTGAACTACATGGTTTAATTGATCTTTGGTCTGGAATACATGGCTGCTGTACAATGGCGTGATGAGCATCTTTTTACTGACCAACCCAGATATCAAGACTTCATTCTTTTTAAGTGTGAAAATAGGTCTGAATAATTGATTTTGTGTGAAATTTTTTGATAAGCCATCCTTTGTATTGATATGGTGTATAATGCAAAGGTGGAGATTTAAAAATCTAGTTTCATCTAGAAATGCCTGGTATGGGGAGATTGTTCTTGATCCTCACGAACTAAAAAATTTCCTAGGAGGCTTTCTATGAATGACTTTTATGTTGTTGTGTTATTAAGTAGTAAATTCCTTGTAACCTGTGGCTGTCATCATCTCCAGATCAAGGATATTGCTCTGAAAGTTTCTGGTAATTCAAAGCAAAGTAGTAAGCCCAGCACCCCAAGCAGCTTCAGGAGAGGACATCGACCATATCCAGACTTCGATGCAATTTCTGAGGGGGTTTCATACCCACCATATATGCAACCAGGAAGCTCAAGTTCTACTCCAGCATGGGATTTTACTAGAAGTGGTCATGGCACTGGCAGACGCGATTCCAGATTCTCTGGGGCATTTGGAGGTGACAGGACACCTGGTGGATTATCTATATCAGCACAGTCTGGTGAAGTAGTGCTAGAAGATGAGGATGAGCCCAAAGAGTGGATGGCACAGGTGGAGCCTGGGGTTCAAATTACTTTTGTGTCTCTTCCACATGGTGGCAATGATCTAAAGAGAATCCGCTTCAGGTATCTTCTCACAGCTAATTTGGTTTTGTTTCTTTTGTGACAGTCTGAAATGAACTATCCAAATCATAGTAGAGAATTTCTAAAAAAAAAAAAAAAAAAAAAAATTCTTTCCTTCCCTGTGAAGAGAAGCTACATTTTCTTATGGGAAGAAATGTCAATTTAGATGTTGATGTGTCTAAAATCAGTGTCCCTTGGACCATTTCTGATCCTATTTTCTGCAATTGCTTTAAATTGACTCATCCTTTTATCTGTGGACCTTCTGCTGCATTTCACGTATGAGGTCCCATGACTGAGCTCCAATCTAGAGACAACCATGAATGAATGTTGATCAGTTTGAATCTGCCATTCATTTGTTAAACCATCAATTGATGAGCCATATTCGGTGCCTTTTCATACTTATGATATATATATATATATATATATATTTTTGTTTTGAGTATAATAATAATCTCCTATAGAACGAGTCATTTCTTGTGCATTTGTAAATTTGATATTACACAAAACTGGTCCCGTAGCTTATATTGCAACTAACTTGTTCCTAGAATCTTAACTTTGTTCTATATCTTGCTTACATTCTGTGAACAATTTTGAATGTGAAGTCGAGAAATGTTCAACAAATGGCAAGCACAGAGATGGTGGGGTGAAAACTATGATCGCATTATGGAGCTTTACAATGTTCAGAGATTCAACCGGCAAGCTCTGAACACGCCCGGACGATCAGAGGATGGGGTAATTGACCTTAACTTGACTCTTCAAGATCTACACGTTGATCATGTTGTGTTCCTCCTTGCTTTGAAATATCTTCTCTAGTTAACTAACTGGCTTTTAGCTTGTCCAAGTGTCATGTTTGCCTTGGTTTGAAAGTTCCTCATACACAATAACTTAGTTCTGCCCCATCTGCCATGACTTCGTCAAAATATCTCCCAAGTACTTCTATCCCATAACAGCACTGAACCTACTTCTTAACCTAGACTTGGATTAAATTCCTGCTCAGATAAAACCCACCACTTCACGATGTTCAGAGAGAACTTTGTACATTGAAACATCAGACATGTAGGTTTGTTGCTTTGGCCATAAAAGTTTGGAAAGATAATCAGATAGTGTCAAGAGGAAAAAAAAAATAAAACCAAAGCCATTTGTGTTCTGAGAAACCTTAAGAATTCATTTCCTTTTGCTGATTTGATTTGTGAGTTATATGAATATGGTTTAACAATTCAGTGGATGTGGTTTACTTCCTCCTGTATAATAATAGCTTGCTCTCAACAGTAATAATAAATATATCCTTTTTTTTTTTTTCTTTCTTTTTTTCTTTCTTTCCTGCAGAGAGATTCTAATTACACAAGGCTTGGCTCTGCAAGAGAAAGCCCAATGATGACTCCATCAATAAACAAAGAATGGACACCAAGAAACTATTATAAACCTAGTGGAACTAAGAACTATTTCCCTGTTGATCCTCTAGATCAAGGGAGCAGCCACCATTATAATAATAATGCTGGATCGAGTGCTTACGCAGCTGGAGGTCCAAAAGGGGATATGATGTCATCCATGGAACCATCCAGAACAACAACTTCCTCCAGAGATGAGGCTTCAGTTTCCATTAGCAATGCCAGTGACATCGAGTCTGAGTGGGTCGAACAAGACGAGCCTGGAGTATACATTACCATAAGGCAACTAGCTGATGGAACCAGGGAGCTGAGACGTGTCAGATTCAGGTAACCAATTACTTCTTCGTCATATTCCTCCCTCCATCCATCAACACTTTTCGATATGTGGACGGCTAAAGAAAAGGATTAAAACAGAATCTGTGTCAAAATTATCACGTTTTTTCCCCTATATTCATTTTTCTTTTTCTTCTGCAGCCGTGAAAAGTTTGGCGAGGTGCATGCGAAGCTTTGGTGGGAAACAAACAGGGATAGAATACAATCTCAATACCTTTAGGCGATTTATATATATATAGAGAGCTTTTCAAAGATGATGATTTCTTTTCTGGGTGGAAGTAACATATTTTTCCCTACAGTTTGAAATGGAAGAATCAAAATTTCAAGCAGATCGATGCTAATGCGATATATGAAATGCCAATTTTCCCTCAAAAAACCTGAACAGTCATGCTGGTGTCGGAATATATAGAAGGGCTCCATCATCATCATCGTCATCACTCCATGGGATGCCATTTTTGTTTCTCTCTAGTTATATCACATCAAAGCCTATACGTTGATTGATATCTCAAAATTCTTTTTTTTTTATTTCTTTCCTTCTTTTATTCTTTTGCCTTTAAAGCTTTCTGGGATTTTTTTTTTTTTTTTTTTTTTTGCAACTCATCATCCTTAAATTTTATTTTTATTTAGTATGAGAAATGCAATTAACGGCCAGTCATGCAAGAGGACATGATGTTTATATCCCCATTTTTTGTGTACAACATCTAATCTAATGTTTACTACTGCTTGGCCTGCGCATCTGCATTTTTATATTTAATAATGTCATAGTTTTATATTTTGCTTCAAGTGAAATAGTTTAGTATTGATGTTATATTACTATTAGATAATAATTCTTTTTTATCATTAATAATTATTAATAGTAATAATTATATTACTATTAATTATATATATAATTGTGATAAGATACTTCTAAAAAATCATTTATTTATTTATTTTTTACATGGGGTCACATGATCTGTGAAATCTTCTAAAATCTCCTTATCCAATTGAATCATAAATAATTATTTTAGTCAGTAAAATTTTTTCTTTTTTGCTGACCTCTGTTGCTTAATTAAATCAAATATTAATCTTTTCAAAATTTATGCAAAAATCCAAAAAAAAAAAAAAAAAAAAAACCGGTGGTAAGAGTAATTCGGCATTAGTCTCTTGAATGAACATTTTTCATTAGATAGATATTAATATAAAGTGATGACGCCAAAAATCTACCAAAAAATTCATTCTCTACAACTTACTGAGAGAAAAATGATGTCAACAATGGAATCGCATTTCAACGTAAATATTTGTTTTATGCTCACAGGATTTGAGACTCCCACAAAGAGCAACCAATGCCATAAACCATACACACAAACCCATAACAGACATCATAGTACGTGACAAAAAGTATGCGAGAAATTCAAATTAGAAACCAATGCTCAACAAAGATATTTATAGTGCACTAAAACATCCATAGATACCATACAACATAACATGTCACGAAAATGTGACAATTCAAATTAGAAAGAAACCAATGCCCTCAACAAAGATAACATCAGTCACAAAGACATCCAGAGATGCCATATTACCAGTTCCCATATCATTCATAACAGTAATTTACGACCCAATAACGTGACATAGACAGGTGGTCAGGCGTGCCACTTTATTCAAAATCCAAAGGGGGCTACGCCCAGGACAGACAGCAAACATTCTCCATATACTGGAAATATATATTCATCCTGCTACTTTCCTGGTGAAAGTTCTTCCAGGTAAAATCTCTTGAGATCTCCCTAGGAATAAATCAGATTGTCCATGCCATCCACCGGCCTTCATAGGTGGAGGTTGCTGTTGTTTTGAAGGCAGCTTACCAGATCCAATTGACATATTTCCCATTTTTTCAGCTGTATCAGACACAGCTGTTCCACGAATCCTTCCAATATGGTTGGCAAC
This sequence comes from Marsdenia floribunda, assembly GCA_035583425.1. Classification (NCBI taxonomy): domain Eukaryota; kingdom Viridiplantae; phylum Streptophyta; class Magnoliopsida; order Gentianales; family Apocynaceae; genus Marsdenia; species Marsdenia floribunda. The sequence continues at coordinate 2,667,726 of JAXGGT010000131.1, read as the reverse complement.
TGCATGGAAAGATTAAAATAACAAAAATTCAGTCGCAAAGTCAAGTCATATTTTATATAGAAAGTAGTTCACTGAGCAGAGATGAGCTAGCAAAATCACTTTAATATTATTCCATAAGATGTCTTTCAAGAAGCTCAAGAAGCATTTGCCAAAATAAAAGGTTTAATTAGAATGAATGCATACAAGGCACTTCCAGGCCCATCTACAGCCTATTTTACTTTCATAGCAAAGATATAATCCAAATAGCCACAGAAGCACCCCACACACATCCACAGCACATTACCTAAATTAACACATGCCTTGTGATATATCATTTATCTTTGCATATGGCACGACAAGAAAATATACATTTTACCCTGTTGCCAGCATCATACATTCCAAAACATTAAGGGCATTGCATGCTCCAGTAACCGAAGGAAACTATAGATCATGCAGCTTCATATTTGATTCTTTTGAGCCACATTTCTCTAAGGACAATCTCAAAATAAAGTATCACAACAACAATCTCAAAATAAATATTACTTACTTGGAGCATTCTTTACAGGTGGTCGGTATCTGGGTTGTTGCTTTATGGAGTTCTTCAGATATTTCCGGTCATCCTAATACAAAGGATAATTAAGTAAACACAATACAAGAGCCAGCACATTATTAGGCCAAATCAATATAAGTAAAAAAGGGAGAATGTACCAGACTATTCATCTCCAACTTCCTTTGAACCCCTGTCAAGTTCGACAAAAATTTAAAAAAGAAGTATTAAAGCATGACATCCCAAACCATAACCATATAAACCACATCCAGGGTTGTATCTGGGTTATTATCAAAAACACTACAATTTTGGGAGAAAATACACACACACACCAAAAACTTCTCCAAATTTAAAATTGCTACTGTAATTAAGAGTAACCTAAGCATCAACCTTGCATCCCAATCACAAGCAACAAATCAACGCGATGTAGTAGAGAATTAATGGTTAAATGAAATCTGAATGTCAGTGAAATGCAGGGGGTGCGCCAACAGGGACCAGTATTAGTAGATTTACCTTTCTACAACTTCTTATCATATTTTAAGAATATAAATTATTGTTTTTCCCGTATCACTTATTTTAATAGCAGATAACACTTCATATCTTAATTATATTAAAAAATATGTTATGGTTTGACAATAGTCTGACATCTGAACCATTAGACCTTTCTCTCTACCAGTTCAGTGACAAGTCCATTTTTCAAAAATAACGGTTTAATGGATTTTGAATGCTGCTCAATATATCAGGTTCCACAAAAATCTTGGATGAAACTTACAGATCATAACAAAGATGGAAGCTTAGAATTCACCTGCATGCATCGATGGATGTGGTTTAGGCAAGTTGCTTGTAGGCTTCACATTAGGCAAAATCCCTGCGTATCTCCTGCCAGACTTCTGTTCTAATGATGGAGTCCTTGTTCCAACTGCAACAGGTAAAATACCTTTAAAATGATGAAAAGCCCATGCATTAAAAAAAAAAAAAAAAAACACAACATGCACTTTTAGAAGGCTCACCAGATGGAGGAGTTTTAGTAAGAGCGGATTTTGGGCGTAACGATGGTGGAACATAGAAGCAACTCTGGCACATGAAGAAAAGAAAGTGTTAAGCATGACTTAAATTTCTCATCTGCTAAATTTCTTCTAAAATTTGAAATGCTCATCACCTGGAAGAACGGATGCTGGAGAGCCTCTGATGCTGTAGGCCTTTTGCTTGGATCCCATGAACAAAGTGACTAGAAATCCAAAAAGAAGAACATTAAGTACTGTTCCCTTCTTACACCACTCATTTTTTACTTTACCATTTCTTTCACTTTCTTGAGGAAAGGGTTTGCAGGAACTAAGATAAATAAGATTTAATGCAGTGTCAAAACATCATAGCCCAAATTATTCTCTGCATATTTTGAAATGTCAATTAGCCACTTACTGTTATCAGATTAATTGCATCATCACTAGCAGAAGGTATCAGGACAGAAAGGTGGACACCAGCAACCTGCACAGAAATAACATGCAATCAGTTACCTTAGAAACAAGATAAATCAATCACTAGAACAATCAGAATCACTACTAAATATTCTTGTCACTTAAAAACAAAACAAATCATTCAGGATCAGAACAAAATACCTGTGGGAACTGGTAGTTAATAGCACTGGCAAGTTCAAGTCCTTCTGCCCAAGCACACTCTGTAGGACTCCCGATAACATTGCATATTTTATAGATCTCATCTGCTTCACTGCAACAATGAAACAAAAACATAGCTTAACTATAAATAGAATATTTCCTTAACATGAATTGAAAAAATAAAAATCATGAACATAAACAAAATCTTTTGATCATGTTTTGACATCAAAAGAACTTACGAAAGGTTGCATTAGTAGAAACAAAATCAATAAAATGACCATGCAAATATACAGAAGTCAAAACAATTCCACAAAAGAGTCTAGTAAAAAAAGGTTGATTATATAGGTGTGTAATGATAACATAATTATTTGAATCTTGGTATTAATTTGATGTTAATAGAAAATATAAGTTAATTGATGAATTTTTCATTTTGCATTAGTTTGAAATTATAACTTTTTTTTTTTTTGGTAATTTTGAAATTATAACTAATTATTATAATAAAAACCCATAAATAGGTTAAACTTTTTTCAGTATCACAATGGCTAACCAACTCTGAACAATATCAAAAGTTCGTCAAAATGCAGTATTTTTCTCATTTGGTCTAAAGAAACTGGAGTCCAAATATGGCCTAATTAAATCTTTCATACCTTGAACCGGGAAATAAAGGCCGAAGTGTTAACAACTCAGACATTATTGCACCCATTGCCCACATATCTGACAATAGCAGAGACGAAAGTTAAATCTTAATCACTAGTAGACAGCTTGTTAGCACTCAAAATCACATCTTCTCACCTACAGCAGGACCATAAGTTGGTGACTGAAGCAGAACCTCAGGAGCCCGATACCTACAAACCAACACCTTAATAATCTAAAGAATAGGAGGAAGGAATAATATGTGTACGTAAGAAAATTGAGAAGAAAAACCCACCAGCGTGTTGAGACATACTCCGTGTATGGAGGTCGAGAATATATTTCACGAGCAAGACCGAAATCAGCAATTTTAATGATATCCTTCGAGACAAGCAAGTTTTCTGAAAAGACAAAAACACAGAATGTCAAAAAGGTGTTCTCTAGACATGGATTCACAGCTGTATTCAGATATGACATGCAGATGTATGTTCATTTTAGTTGTGTGGTAAAAGAAAACAAAACTGGTACTTCCTCAAAAATTTGATTCAACCCCCAAAACAGAAATGATTTGGAAAAGAAAACTAGCATCACTTAATTTTCATAAAGGTAATAGGTCAGGTTGGCAACAAGTCTCTAGGCTTTAAAAACTTTTAAGGTGAAATTCAGTGGGAAAAAACAGATATATTTTTTAGATTTTAACATTTGAATTTAATTTCTATAAAAAGAATTTAAAGTTTAAATTAACAAATTAAGATTTTACTTTTAAAATAATAATAATAAAATGGGCAAAGTTTAAAAAGGATAATTTTTTTGCCAAAAAATGATTGTACAAATAGACCCTTAGACTTTGTTACAGAGTATAATTTAGCTCCCATAAATCCTAATTCTCATCTACTGCAGAGCGTGTAATATTCACCTGGCTTAAGATCACGATGAAAGAATCCACGTTGATGCATGTATGCAAGGCCTTGAAATACTTGAAAACACCAGTTTTTTACTTCAGCTTCAGAGAAAAGTTTTCCCCTGTCTTTCATCAGCTGATATAAATTGCATTCCTGAAAAGTACAAGTGGAGTGTAATCTATACCTCTTTTTATGAATATGACAAATATTGTGGAATTTCTAACCCCAAAAAAAAAAAAAGGCATATCAAACCAGTTCTTTTCCTTCAAAAAAAAAAAAAAAAGGGAATTTTTTACATAAGAAATTCAAAGCATACCATGTACTCAAAAACAAAGTAGAGGATATTGTGTTCTCTAATGACTTCTTTCAGCTTGACAATATTTGGGTGATTCATTTTCCTTAGCGACTGTAAACAAGAATGTCACTTAGTATCCAAAGAAAAAATCAAAAGAAAAACTAAGGAGAAGGAAACAAACCTTGACTTCTCTTAAGTTTATGCACTCTTCCCATGAATAGTATTTCTTCTTCATCTGTTTGATTGCCACCTATTAATGGGATAAGTCAGAAAAACAATTAATGCCTCGTTTTGACATGGATCCTTGAATCTGAATACAAGAACTCATCACGATATTTCAATGAAAAGACATTGATATATACAGAATCCTACCACTTCACCAGTCTGCTTATTCAATGCACGCCAAACACTTCCAAAAGTACCATTGCCAACTTCCTTGATTACCTTGTACCTGTAAAAGCAACATTATGCTATATTAAATAACTTGAACCCAAGGCAAAATGAGCTAAATAAAGAATTAAAAGCAACATAATATACCTTTCCATTTTCAGCAATTTCGCAACAGGCAACACCGTATTTATTGGAGAAAAATAACACTGTAGAAGTGTAGGACTTTATCTTATGGAGATGACTGTAAAAGAAAGCTATAAAAACTAGAATCTGGCTGATTCTGCTAAATCCACCATCAATCTTCTGTAGCTTTGCACTCAAGGACAAAACCAAGATGAAAATGATTGAGGGGCTCCACAGCCTTATTCAAGGAATATATCACATCAGAAACTTTTGAGACAACATGATGAAAACAGCATGGGAACAAAAGAGCAGCTGAGCATCCTGATGCCAGAACGGACTGGAGAGAGAGGATAGTACTCTATCGGTCTATCTGTCAAATTTAATTCTCAGTGCAAGCATGGCCAACTGACTATCCTGTGGAATTCTTCTAACGATTACCTCCACTATATTCTCTATAGAACAATAACTCCAAATCCTCACTCAACCAAGAGTTACTCTTCAACCAGTTCCCATCAAGAGAAATTACTTGACATGGCTAAGAAATACTAACTCTGCACAAAGAAAGTGCATTTAACTATCTACTTGACCATGAAACAAACTTGTATGTATTGC
>JAXGGT010000131.1:2613032-2652167 GCA_035583425.1 Marsdenia floribunda | reverse complement strand
AAAGTGACAAATTATGTTAATGATGCATTTTATGTTGATAATATCTTACTTAAATCATATATACTAAAATCACATCACGATTCAAGAATTTTCAACATTTTTTTCGCTTATCACTTTGATATTTTTATCTTCCTTTCTCCCTAAATTTTTCTCTCTACTTCAAGCCTTCAATTAACAATTTTAAGGCTTCCTAATTTTCTCCATTTTTGGAGACTTGAATTTCTTTTTGAACACTTTTATTAACAGATTATCTTTTGGTTAATTCTTACAGGCCAAATACAACTTTTAAAGGGATTATTTTTGGATTAAACAGCCTTTATCGGTCACAATTATCACTTAGATAAGTGAACTCTCACCCATTGAGACCTCAACAGACCCATTGTGTACCATTATTTTGTGATCTTATTGTTCTTTTTCACTTTTAGAAAGGTCAATTTCTATCTAATTTTCACCCCCAACATCATAGGCATTTTTACCTTAATAAAAATTTTAAGTTTTTTAGCTTTTGTGTATAAGTGTTATTTTGATCTGACATTATTCCCGATAGATAAATCAGAATATTGTCGACTGAATTGAAAATTGATTTAATCAATTCTAAGGGCAATCATTGTGGTTGATACAAACAAAAGAAATTTTTATTTCTTCATGGTAACTCCTATTAATAAGTTAATGAACATTACATTGGAGAATATCATAATTTCCATTTAGTATCATTTCCTTCTGGATTAGTTCCTTCGGACTAAGTTCCTTTAGGGATATTCCCTACAGGATTTATACAAATTAGAGAATGAACTTGATGTGGGTGAAAACTATCAGATAAAATGTGCTCAACAGTGTGAGTTAGGTTTAAATGTCCCAATTGGAAAGTTATCATGTGGGAATGATTTGCCCAATGGGAGAAAGGCTTTCCTTTGGTTAGAGTAGAAATTGGTTGGAAAAGTATTTTCCAAAGAGTGATTCTCTCTCAAAAGGTTTCCAAAAGACTTGATTTGGAATGAAATAAATTTGAATTGGATCCCAAATAAGGAATCCGAATGAAAGAAGGTTGAGAATGGTTGGAAATAACCTTTTAAAAGCTCAGAGTTCTTTGGGATAAAACCCTGAGAAGATGCTTAGAGAGAGAAAGTTTTTAGAATGAAAATGACTAGAAAATTGTTCACCCCTTCTTAGTTGAGAAAGGCTCCTTTTTATAGATAAAATGAGAAGGTGAAATATTTCTCAAGAGCTGTTTTTTTTTTTAAATATTCTCCAAGGAAGGCGGTTATAACTACCTCTAGATATTTAGAAGGGGTTTTTTTTTAACTGTTTTTAAGTTTTTTGAGAAAGACAAAATATGTTTTTGAATTCAAATGAGTTTTTCCTTCAAGGGTAAAATAGTAAAAATGGTGTAATATGCACCATAAAGCATTTTTTTTTTTATATCAGAACATAAATTCTGAAATCATCATAAATGAAAAAAAAAATTATACTAAATACGGGTGTCAATTATCCGATGGAGAATTATGCCAAATGGCATTGATTACTGTAACAATCAATTTTTCGAATAAGCACAATCGTTCGAGTGATAGAATAACCGTTCGAGTGCCAACAATAAATTTTATTTACCCGATGATAATCTTCTCTTATATAAGTAGGCTTTTTTGCTTTTTCTTTTTACTTCACTTTCTTTCCGATAGTGAATAACTAAAGAACTTTCATCTTCTTCCTTAACTTCTTTTGGTAACCTTTTATATACTTCTTGTTGCTCATATTTCTATTGTAGCTCCTGTCTTCAGAAGAAAAATTAGTTTTAAAACAAGAGCAAGTCATGGTTTAAGTTCTTCTTCTCCTTTAAGATGGAAAAAAGAAACTATTCAAGGTATTTTTCCTTATTGCTGTACTCACTTTTTCTTCTTCTTTTTTCCTTTTTTTATTTGAGAATGAGAGTCAGAAGAAACTATTGATAGTCAGAATATTTCTGGGAAGAGCATTATTTTAAGTGAAGAAACTGAGAGTGTAGAAACGAATATAGTCGAAACTCCAATTAGAGTGACTATGGTCGAGACTCCAATAAGGGTTACCAGGTCTAGGAGTAAAACAAACCCCAAAAATTCTAGTTAATCAAAGTGATCCAATTGCTCAATCAGTAGATGACAGTATCTTTGTGACTACAGTTGAGGTGGTTGATGATGAGAATCGTAATCCTTCAATAATTAGATACAGATGCCATAATAGGAATTTGATTTCCCATACGTCGATGAATCCACCATTCAGGAAGATTTGCTACATGTTAAACCATTGGTAGAGAAGGCTCCTGATGCTAAATTGATAAAGGCAGTTGAGCCCTCCAATCCTCTGTATTTGTTTGTCTAATCTAAACTTTTTCCCTTAGGAACCATAATTTTTCAATATGATATTTATCAAATTGCATACTTAGAAGAATTCCCAATTTGTTCTCCTCCTAAAGATCACACAGGGGTTTATGTTGCTCAACTCAAAGCGGGCCTCTGCTTTCCTTTACTTCCATTGATCGAGGAGATATGTTTATACTAGAATCTTCAAATAGGGCAATTAACCCCAAATTGTATGAGGACCATTCTAGGTTTTAAGTTGCTTTGCAAATCTTATGGTATCCCATCAAGTCTTGATCTCATTAGATAAAGATTTTTTCTTTATCAATCATAGCACCCTTAGGGTCCCCTAGTACCACAATAGATCTTTAGATAATAGTAAACCTGAAGGCCTTGATCTATTGTTGGTTCAAAATCTTGATCAAATAACCTTCATATGGGACATCGGGGAAACCTGGGATCCTCAGGTTTTTATTGATGGAAATTTGTATGGACAAGGCACCTTCAATAGCACAAGAATAAGTAATGATCTTCTCCTTTGCTTCTTTCTTAAATTGTAATGCAAGTTTTTTTTTTTTTTTTTTCGTAGAAGCCAATATTGTCCAACTTTTGATTTTCAGCAAAGTAAAGAAGTCTTCTCCATCTCCAAGCTTAAAGCAAATTGGGCCTTCTCACATCGAGAGTGTCTCTCAAAGTGTGAAAAAGAGGAAGGGGTCTGACATGGGAGGTATTCGACTGAAGTGAAGGAAGGACATACCTAATGTGAGTGAGAGACTCGGGACTGTGCAGGAGGCAATTGATGCTACCGCTATTGAATTACCATCTTCATAGCCCGATCCAACTACTAATAACCCGATCCTAGTTGTTCCCGAATCCACTCCTTCTCCTGGATTGGCTGCTCCTGAAGGGCCTTCTCAAAGGTCTAATCCAGATAGGGATATTTTCAGACCTAAGTGGTCCTTTAGTAATACTGATGTTGTCGACACTCCGTCGAAAGCTATCGATTTCCTTCTTCATTCGGTTCCTCCAGGTGAAGCAAAAAGAATGGAGGTTTTAAGTGATACTAATTGTGAGGTTGCATTTTGTTAGGACTGCCAAAACACTACCTTAACTCCACATTAGTATAATATTGTCCGCTTTGGGCCAAACCCGCACGGATTTGTTTTTGGGCATCTCCCAAAAGGCCTCAATGTGGGACCCAACACCTTTAGTAATACTGATGTTGTCGACACTCCGTCGAAAGCTATCAATTTCTTTCTTCATTCGGTTCCTCCAGGTGAAGCAAAAAGAATGGAGGTTTTAAGTGATACTAATTGTGAGGTTGCATTTTGTTAGGACCGCCAAAACACTACCTTAACTCCACATTAGTATGATATTGTCCGCTTTAGGCCAAGCCCGCACGGATTTATTTTTGGGCATCTCCCAAAAGGCCTCATACTAATGGAGTTTATGTGGGCACTTATATTCAAGGAGATTTCTCCTTGAATTTCTAATGTGGGACCCAACACATTTCTCCATGTTCAGAGTCAAGTAAGTTCATATATTTTGTTCTTTTATTATGCTTTCTCCCTCTTGTTCTTTTTTGAGATGCTAACTGGCTTCTCTTTTGTAGTCTATTTTCCGGAACATGGAATTTTTTAGGAGAGCCAAAGTGAATGAAGAAAAGTTGAAGGTCTACGAAGCAAAACTAGCTTCGGAGCGTCAACTTCTTCAGAAGGAGACTCTGGATCGAGTTAATGTGGTGAATGGGGCTTCTAATCTTCAAGAGGAAATTGATTCCCTTAAATTAAAACTGGAGAATGTTTAGAAGGGAAAGTAGGAAGCAAATGAAGCGTTGTTGAGGAAGACAGAGGAGACTATGAATGTGTTGAAGGAGAATGTTACCATGGTAGAAGGCTTTAAAGCCAAGGTCAATGAGGAGGAGGAGAAGATTGTCGAACTTGAGCAAGTGTTCAGGGCTCATATTGAAATTTTTGGTGCGAGCCTATAAGAAGATGGGATGACACCTGCTACAAAATTGGCAAGTGCAAATATTTTTTGAAAAATCCCAAAGGAAAAGGTTTGATTATGAAGCTCGTAGATAGGTCAGTGAAGGTGGCCTTTACTGAGGCTCAAAAGGATATCCAGAAAGTTTATCCAGACTACAAATTTCCCGAGGTCAGTGTCGAGCCATATGCCTTGGGAGAAAAGCTTTTCTTTTAATGATATGAGAAATCCTTTTGTTGAAGAATTTGAAGGGTTAGAGAGTACCTATGAGTCTGTTGATGAAGCTATTGTTGTGTCATCCTTAGATGCTAGGAAAATCAGTAGTTCTTCCCCTTCAGGAGGAAAATAAGTTATTTATTTTTGCTTTGAATGTCCTTCGGGTGATTTTTGTAGCCTTCGGGTGTTTTTTGTTGTAGCCTTTGATAGTAAATGCTACCTATCTTTAATGAAGAATGTTGATTTTCATTCTTCATCTTAGTTTGCCTTTGGTAGAACCATCTCTCTCTCTCTCTCTCTCTCTCTTTTTTGTAGCCTTCGGGTGATGGTTGTCGGTTAATAGCCTTCAGATAATTGTTGTAGCTTTCATTTTTCTGCTTCTCTTTCCTTTTTTGTAGTTCTAAGCTTGCTGAGGCAATCTAAATTACCTATACGAAATTTGGTTGTGCAAGTTTTCATGATTCGAAACTTTTATAGCCATAAAAGATTTAGGTACGTTTTTGCCTTATTAAGATGGGCATTCTTGCCTTGGATAGAGTTTTGGCTTTTGCCTTTTTAGAATTTATGAGCTCATATATAGGGATCCAAAGCTTATTTTTGCCTTTATAAAGCTTCTAGCTATTTAGAACCTTAAAAATTTTTCAAGCTTTTTAGCTTACACACATGGGTTTTTACCCGGAATGTTTGAACTTAGGCTTGTTGCCTTATGAATCTTAAGCGCTTTTGATTATAGGCTCTTTCTTTGGCCTTTATATTTAAGAGATTTTATCTCAGCTCTTTTTCTTGATAGGAAAGTGGATCTAAGTAGAAGAGCTGAATGTCATGAATGGTCATCATTATTTGATGAATTAATGAATTTTATTGCTTTGCAATAATTTTGATTTCAAAAAATCAATGTATAAAGGCATTTGAGCGAATTGTAGATTTTTACATAAGGGATCCATCAGAATGTCCGGTCGGGAAGGGTTCGTTATGGACTGCCTATTTGGCTTGTGTTCTTTAAGATTTTATTGAATTTAAAAAATCATGGGTAGAATCTTTTGAGCTTGATGGCATTCCATGTTCTTGGAATTTTTCTGCCTTCCATGTCTTCTAATTTGTAGCTTCCATTTTTGTTGTCCTTGATAACAAGGTAGGGTCTTTCCATATTGGATCGAGTTTTCTTCCTGGATTTTGCTTACTTGCCTCATTTTTTTCGTAGAATTAGGTTACTGATTTGAATATGGCTTGGTTTAAATTTTGTTGTATGTCCTCGACAATCTTCTTTTGTATTCAGCTTCCAAAATTGTCATTTTTTCTCTTGTGTGATCTAGCATTAATAGATACCTATCAAAAAAAAGATTCTCAACTAACTTTTGATCATTCATCTTGAGATCAAAGTATTGCAATCTCACGGATGGGATGTGTATCTCAATAGGTGGTAATGCTTCCGTTCAAAAACATAAACTGAATGGAGATTCATTTGTTCGTGAATGAGGTGTTGTTCTATAATTCCAAAGTACTTTAGGTAATTCTTTAACCTATTTACCTTTGGAATGGTCAAGTCTCTTCTTTAGGCCTTGTAAAATTGTCCACTTTATCACCTTTACTAAACCGTTGGTTTGAGGGTGAGCAACCGACAAAAATCTGTGGTCAATTAGAATTTCTTTGCAGAATTCCTGAAATTCAACAGAGGTAAACTGTGTGCCATTATCTGTGATCAAAATTCTTCGTATTCCAAACTTAGCAATAACGTCGTTGAAGAAGAAATCTTTAATTACCTTTGAGGTAATTGTGACAAGTGGTTTAGCTTCTACCCACTTTGTGAAATAGTTGATGGCCACCACAAGGAATTCTCTATTTCCAAGGGCCTTCGGGAAAAGCCCTAGTAGATCTATTCCCAGCTGACAAAATGGGATCGGGTTGAACAAGGAACTGAAAGCAGTCAAAGGGTTGTGGTGAATGTTAGCATGAATCTGGCATTTTTCACAGTTTTTTACTAGTTGGATGGCATCATCTTCCATATTAGGCCAAAAGGAGTCGAATCTCATTACCTTTCTAATGAGGCTTCTTGAACTAATATCAGCTCCGCATATCCCTTCATGTACGTCTTTGAGGACTTTTCCTCCTTCTTCTGTGCTTATGTACTTGAGTAATGGACAAGAAAAAGCTCTTCTGTAGAGTTGGTCATCAATAATAGTGTATCGAGATGATACTTTTTTTTTTTTTAATTTTCATGGCTTCTTCACGATCAACCGGTAGGTCTCCATTGTCAATGTATGCATAGATTAGGTCCATCCAAGTTAATGGAGGGACATCTGTACTCATGAATATGGCTTGTATGTTGATAGACTGGGCCTTCAATGATTCAACCCAAGTAGTTCTTGATAGGTGTGTTGCCAAATCATCAACTTTCAGTTTTGATAGAAGGTCAGCTTCATGATTATGCCTTTGAAAAATGTATTCCACATGAACATAGTCGAATTTCGTAAGTAGATCTTTGCACAAATTAAGGTAATTTTGCATATTTTCACATTTGGTTTCATAAGAACTGTTAATGCGCCCTACTAAGAGTTGAGAATCCTTTTAGGCAATGAGGTTCTTCACTCATAGAACATCTGCAACTATTAGTCTTGCTAAGAAGGCTTCATATTTGGATTCATTGTTACTTAATGTAACTTCATACTTTAAGGCATATATGAATTTTATACCTTCGGGCCTTCGTAGTAAAACTCTAGCTCCTTTGTGTTCCTTGGCTGCTGACCCATCAGAGGAGAGATTCCAACATTCCTGTGGTGTTGGAATTATATCTTCATTAGTTAACTTTTCAAGTGAATCAGGAATGGTGCATTCTTGAACAAAATCTACTAGGACTTGAGCTTTGATGGTTTTCCTTCGAAAATATTCTAAGTGAAACTTTGATAGCTCTATTGTCCATTTTAGCAATCTTCTCGAAGCATCTGTTTTGTGTAAAATTCTTCTTATGGGAGCATTAGTATAGACATGAATTGTATGAGCTTGAAAATAAGGCTTGAGCCTTTGGGATGTGAGTATTATAGCCAAAACATGCTTTTTGAGGTTGGAATATCTTGTTTTTGGACCTTGCAGGATATGACTTACATAATAAACTAGATTCGAGACTCCTTCCCGATCAGTACAAAGCACTGTGCTAAAAGTATTAATTCTAATTGCTAAATAAAGGTATAACATTTCACTTAATATGGGAGAAACCAAAATGGGAGGCGAAGTTAAGTACTCTTTACCTTCTAGAAGGCTTCGTCACATTCTTTTGTCCATTCAAAGTGACCTTTTAACTTAACAACTTGGTAGCATGGAAAGGCTCTTTCACCAATGTTGAAAAGAATCGATTGAGGGATACAATCTTTCAGATCAATTGTTGAAGTTGTTTCTTAGTGTTTGGGGCCTTCATTTCCATAATGGCCTTGGTCTTCTTGAGATTGACTTCTATACCTATTTGAGAAACCATATAACCTAGTAATTTTCCAGCATCTACCCTAAGAGAGCACTTTTTAGGGTTTAACTTAAGACCGTATTGTCGCATTTTACCAATAATAGCGATTATGTCAAAGATAAGGCCATATCCCAATAGGGATTTGATGAGCATATCATCTATGTAAGCTTCTGTGTTCTTTCCAACGTTGTCTTTGAGCATGATGTTTACCAATTTATGGAATTCACTCTACATTTTTTAAGCTAAAAGGCATTCTGGTATAACAATACAAGCTATCGGGAGTTATGAAAGATGTTTTTTCTTCATCTTCCTTGGCTATGCAAATTGGATGATATCCTTTATATGCATCCAGAAAGCGTAGGTACATGTGGTTAGAAATGACATCCACCAATTGATCTATTCTTGGCATTTGGTAGGATCTATTTGGGATGACCTTATATTGAGACTAGTGAAGTCTGTGCAAACTCTCCATGACCCATCAGGTTTGTGTACAATGAATGGGTTTGCCAACCATTAGGGGAACTTAACTTTTCTTAGGATCTTCGCATTTAGCAGATCCATGACATATTTCTTGATCACTTCTTTTCTGTCAATGGCTAAATTTTATCTCTTTGGTAGACTGGTTTGACTCCGTCTGGGATACCCAAATGATGTTCTACGTAGATTCTAGTTACCATACATAACTCTAATGGCAACCAAGCAAAATTGTCCTTATTTTCTGCAAGATAATCCAATAGGCATTTCTTTAAACTCCATGAATTGCGTTTGGGGTGAAGCACATCAATTTGAAATTCTTCAATTGTCGAACATAGACTCATTATGTTAGATGTTTCTTCTTCTATTGTTGCGTTCTCAACATCGTTTGAAGTAGATTTGGCTTCTATGCTTTCCATTGCTTTCATAAAACATTCCATGGCTATTTGTGCATCGCCTTTAACTTTGTAGGGTGTGTTGAATGAGGTTGGAATAATCAGCTTATTGTTGAAGGTGTCAACATGGCTTGCATGGCATTAAAGGCTGGTCTACCAAGGATGACACTATATGACGATGTAGAATCTACTAGCACAAACTTTGATTGTACTTCTTCTCCTTTCTTTCATCTTATTGGGAGGACGATTGTTCCACTTGCATAAATTACTTAGCCGAAAAATCCCATCAATGGTATCAAAGATGGATAGACTCTCTCCATTGGGATTTCCATTTTATTGAAAGCTTCTAAATATAATATATTAGCAGAGCTACCTGTATCTACGAAAATACGCTTGATGAAGAAATCGTCGATAAGCAATAAAATAATGAGAGGTAAATTAGTATGAGCATTGATATTGCAAATTGAAGAACTTTTTAACCTTTGCGCTTGTGAGGTGGCTCTTCATCAAATGTGTGTGAAATGATGTTTATGACCTTGGACTCATCCTTCTTGGTTGTGCCTTCGGGTTGGGGTAGTTTAGAGTTGTAATTTGAGATTTATTTTGCTATGGACTCCAAAAGTTGGCCTCTCTTGATTGCATTCTCGATTTCTCTTTTGAGATGAAAGCAGTACTCAGTCGTGTGACCAACATCCCGATGATAGACACAATAAAGGTTTTTGTTCCTCCTTTTAGAAGGTTCATTCAACTTCTCTAGTGGTGGCAGAATGCCCAGAGATTCTACCTTATGAAGGATGTAGGCTCGTGTAGCATTCAACAGAGTGTATAAACTGTCACTTGAATGTCTCCAAATTGTTCCAATCTGAATTGAAGCAGAACCAATCAAATTGAGGTTGTGATTTGGAAGAGCCATCGCGACCGCTGTAGGGGTATCTATAAGATGAATATCGATTGTAGTTGGATCTTGAATTGTTCTCTCTTGAAGGAGGTAGATCATCTTTGCCAAATTGTTGCCTCTTAGAGCTAAAACAATTTTCTATTTTATAGAGCTCTTCTCATTTAATTCTCCTAAATTCTTTCTTGGAGCGTTCTAGCTCTTCTCCTTTGATCTACTTCATGACTTTATTGTATAGTTGAGCACTGGTCTGAGGTTGGAGCATGCTCAGCTTCTCTGAATATTGTCCTGGGCGAAGGGCGTTACAAAAGGCTTAGATATAGGTAGCCTTTGCGTAGTTTTGAACCAAAACTGATTCTTCATTGAATCGTTTGTAGAATGCAGCTAATGGCTTATCATGTCTTTGTCGAATATTGTGCAAGTGCATTTTAGGCTAACTGGCAGCAAATTGTTGCAAGAACAGTGTACCAAGTTGATGGAAACTTTCAATACTGTTAGAAGGCAAGGATGTGAACCATTCTAAAGCTCTGCCAGCAAGGGAATTAGGAAAACATTTGCACAATAAGGCATCATCAGTAGAATACATAAACATGGCAATAGTTTAATATGCCAAGTGAGTTGTAAGATTGGATAAACCATCATATCTATTTATAGTTGGGGGTTTGAAATTAAGGGGAAAAGTTTGGTTATAAAATTCTGCCTTTAATGGAATAGCAGTGAGCATATTCCAGTGGAGAGAATGTGGTTGAAATTGAGGTATTAAATATTACAATTGTGTAAACATATCTAACACTTTATTCTCTATAGTAGCAGAATGAAGAGAAGGGAGATGAAATTTATCTTGTCCATTCACGAAGGGAATGGACCCTGTAAATTTGTTGTTCTGGACAGGAACTATTTCCACTAGTGGAGCATTTGGGGTAGGAGCAGATGTTGTGTGATTAGTGTGTTGAAAGAAGGCAGTTCCCATTGGTGGCATATTGGAAATGAGAATAAGACCAATGTGAGGAGGATTTAGGATGGGAGCCTGGCCGATAGGAAAAAAAAGGGCTTCCCATTTGAGGGGCTTGCTGAGCAGTGATGGATGGACTATCAGTGTTGATGGTCGATGGCTTGTTGATGTTGGCATTGGGGATTGGCCTTGTTTGTGCCAATCTCATGCCTTCATTGGAGGCTGGTTCCCTTCTCGGAAGCAGCAGGAGATTATGCTCTTCACCGCCATTGTGTTGTGCTTCTTGAATTTCTTCTCGGCCTCTTTGAATCTCAAAAATTCATTGAACACATCCATGTGCAGAAGAATGAAATCCAATTTTTTACCACGGTGCATAGTACGATGCAACTCTTCATCAATATCCTCCTCAGAAAAATTGTCAGATTGTTCATCTCGAGGAATAGTTTCCGGATGAGTAGGAGAAGGAATGGTTTGTGGAACCTCAGGAATTGGCTCCAAAGGTGGTGGATGATCAAGTTGATCATGAACAGGAGAGACGACCACTTGTGATTCATCAGAAGGTGGTGGAACTGGAGTAGTTGCATGAATAGATCTCCTTGCTCTCAGACCACTGATACGGTAGGCGCCAATCTGATCTGGGTAAAAGTTATCAGATAAAATGTGCTCAACAATGTGAGCTAGATTGAAATGTCCCGATTGGAAAGTTATCTTGACGGGAATTGAGTTTCCCGATGGGAGAAAGGCTTTCCTTCGGTTAGAGTAGAAATTGGTTGGAAAAGTATTTTCCAAAGAGCGATTCCCTCTCAAAACGTTTCCAAAAGACTTGTTTTGGAATAAAATAGATTTGAATTGGATCCCAAGTAAGGAATCCGAAGGAAAGAAGGTTGAAAATGGTTGGAAATAACCTTTTAAAAACTTGAAGAGTTCTTTGGGATAAAACCCTGAGAAGATGCTTAAAGTGAGAAAGTTTTTAGAGTGAAAATGACTAGAAAATTGTTCACCCCTTCTTAGTTGAGAAAGGCTCCGTTTTATAGATAAAATGAGAATGTGAAATATTTCTCAAGAGCAATTTTGTTTGAGTATTTTCCATGGAAGGCAGTTACAACTGCCTTTAGATATTTAAAAGGGGTTTTTTAACTGTTTTTAAGTCTTTCGAGAAAGACAAAATATCAATTATCAAAAAAAAAAAAAAAGAGAGAAAGACAAAATATCTTTTTGAATTCAAATGAGTTTTGCCTTCAAGGGTAAAATAGTAAAAATGGTGTAATATGCACCAGAACTATAGGTAGAACTTTTAAAGTTGAATGCATCTAATTTCCTTGCAATCATTCTTCCCTCCATGTCTTCTAACTTGTTGCTTCTATTTCCATTGTCTTTGACAACCAAATATGGGTCTTCCCAAGTTGCATCAAGTTTTCTTTCAGGATTCTGTCTACTTGATTCATTCTTTCTCAACCCTAAATTTCCAGCTTGTATTTGGCTTGACTTGGTTTGACATTCTTGTTGCAGGATTTTTCCAATCTTCTTTTCTAATCTAAGTCTAGGATAGTTGTTTTATATCTTGGATGCTCTAGCATAAAAACATTTTCTACCAAATTTTTATCGTTTAATTCAGGGTCAAAGTATTGCTATCTTGTAGAAGGAATACTAATTTCAATAGGTAATATGGCTTTTGTCCCAAAACATAAACTGAATGGGGATTCATTTGTTCGGGAATGGGTGTTGTTCTATTATTCCAAAGAACTCTGGACTAATGTTTTTAGAAACGGACCAGTGATCGAACCGAAAAAGTTAGTGGTTCACAGTTTAATGGTTCAACTGCAATTGACCCGGAATTGGACCGGTGACGTCATAAATTGAAAATTAAAAAATATTTATTATAAATAACATAGTTTTTAGTAATTTAATGTAATTTTAATTTATAAAAATATTTATATCTTTAGTAAGTATTTATATTATATATATATTTAAAACTAAAAATATATAATTAAAATATTTATTTTAATCTTTACAATCAAATAACTAGTCAATTATAATACTTAGATGCCAACATTCCCAATTAAATTTTTTAAATTTATGTGATTTTAAAATCGAAACAGTAAACTTTTTTCTATATTTTCTCAGTACTAAATGTCTAATACACTTTCTTAGTATTAAAAATTCAAAACTACTATTTCATGACTTCAGTTAAACCTACTAGATACTAGTATTTTAATTTTTTTTATTGGAAATGGTAAATAGAACACTACAGTGATTATATAAGAAGGGTATAATAGGAAAAATTTAATACATTTTAACTTAATTTCATAAAAGGAACAAAGAGCTTTTGTAGCATTTGGCAAGATATTGAAGCTATGTACTAGCACCCCATAATGAAGATAATGAAGCTGTGGTATTCAGCTTAATATATATATATATATAACTCAGTACAACTTACATGTGTGTGTATATATATAAGGCCCAATATGCTGACTATGTATTGATTACTAATTAGGCCCATTACCTTTGGTAGGGTCACTTAGCTTCGATGGACAAGTTCCAAAAGCAAACCTTGTGCGAGGAAACCACATTCCCAAAAAATTCATCTCACGGCTTAGAAATCTCCACGTCACCACATTTCAGCTCAATAGTCGTCTATTCATCCACGACAAAATTAGTGGTTCTGCCACGAAATTAGAACACTAACCTTAAACTTTGCATTTGGTGTATTCTCGTACCCATATCCGTAGTCCTATAATTCCTCAACAATTTAGAAGAAAAATAAATATGCTTGTGCTCTTTCGATTCATTCCCATAACTCCATCTCTATTCAACTTGCTCTGAACTGATTCCCATTCAAACTCTTCCTGATGGCGACTAGTTTATTCCGACGAACTGTTTCTAGGGCTCCTTTGGTAGCACAGGCGGCGAAATTTGCAACCGCAATTCCAGAGAAAAAGGAAGTTCAGGCTCAGCAAATTGATCCCAAGGCTACCAGCACTACTAATCTCAAATAGTATTGTCAAACACCAACTCGACCAGTTCACGGTCCAACTGGTCAGACCAACCGGTCTAAAACGAATTAAACTTTTCAGCACGGTTTTTTTTTTTTAATAAACAATTTTTTTACATATAACTGAACCGTTTTTAGGGCCGATTCACGGTCCGATCCCAAAAACATTGCTCTGGACAATTCATCCACCTACTTACCTTTGAAGGTATTAAGCCTTTTCTTCAAGGCTTGCAAGATTGTCCTCTTGGTTTCGTCTACTAAACAGTTGGTTTGTAGATGAGCAACTAAGGAAACCTATGATCAATTTGCATTTCTTGGAAAAAATATTGAAATTCAACAGAGGAAAATTGTGCGATTGTCTGTAATCAATATTGCAAGTATTCCAAAACTAATAATGATATCATTGAAGAAAAATCTTTTATTACCTTTGAGGTAATGGAAGCTAGTGGCTTGAAATCTAACCACTTTGTGAAGTAGTCAATAGCTATCACTAAGAATTACCTGTTCCGTAGGGACTTCGAGAATGGTCCGAAAAGATCTATTCTCCATTGGTAAAAAGGGATTGTGTTACATAAAGAACTAAAATTCATCGAAGGTTTATGATGAAAATTGACATGAATTTGACATTTATGACAACTTTTTACAAATTTATAGCATCATTTTCCATTGTGGGCCAAAAATAATATGTTCTCATTACCTTTCAAGAAAGACTTCTTGAACCAATGTGAGCTCCATATATTACTTTATGCACTTCTTTTAGAACTTTTTATCCTTCCTATGCACTTATGCACTTGAATGATGACCAAGAAAAAATTCTTATGTATAGTTGATCATCAATAGCCACATATCGAGATTATACCTTTTTCAACTTCATAGCTTCTTTAGGATCATCTGGTAAATCTTCTGTAGCAATAATGTACATGTAGATTGTATCTATCCAGATTACTGGTGGATCTCTTGAATTCATGAATATTGACTCCACATCTATTGTCGAAGTATTACGGGTTCTACCCAAATATTTCTTGATGGATGTATTGTCAGATCATCAATTTTCAACTTTGAAAGAATGTCAATTTCATAATTTTTCCTTCGGGATATATACTCAACTAGTATATAATAAAACTTCTTAAATAAATCTTTACATATATTTTTTCATATTCTCACCTTTGGTTTCATAAAACAATTGATGTATCCCACTCGGAGTAGGAAATTTGTAATCAGGTTCTTTACCCATAAGCTTTCAACTACTTTCAATCCTTCTAACATTCTTGCTAGAAAATTTCAGATTCTGATTCATTGTTACTTAAAGTAACTTCATATTTCAAGGCATAGATGAATTTTATACCTTTGGAGCTTCTTATCACAAATACTACTCCTTTGTGATCCTTTGTAGCTAAGTCATCAAAGTAGAGATTCTCATACTCCTGTGCAAGGGGAATTTTATTCTCATTAGTTGGTTTCTTTGGTGGATCAAGGATGGTACCCTCTTGAATAAAATATGTTAGGACCTAAGGTTCGATGGTTTTCCTTGGATGATATTCAAGGTTAAACTCTGGGAGCTTTATTGTGCATTCGAGCAGGCTTTTCGAAATATCGAGTTTGTGTAGAATTCTCCTTATAGGAGTGTTGGTGTAGACATAAATTTTATGCGCCTAAAAGTACATTTTGAGCTTTCAGTCGTCTTTGTTTGTATGCTTTCCATGGTATTCATGAAATACTCCTTTGCTATTTGAAGATCACCTTGGATCTTATGGGTTATTCTAGCTGGCGTTGGAATAAGCTCATTGTTATAAGTGTGAACCATGGCTTTCATGGTATTTAGGACTGGTCTACCAAGTATCATCTTGTATGGTGGTTGGAAATCCATCAGGACAAATTCGACTTTTACTTCCTCTCTAGACTTCCACTTTATTGGCAATGCAATTGTCCCAATTGAATAAATAAGTTAACTAAAAAATTCCATCAGAGGAATTTGGATCAGGTTGACCCTTGCCATCAGGATATCCATCTTTTTGAATGCATCCAAATACAAGATGTTAGCAGAACTTTTTGTATCTACTAAAATACACTTGACGAAGAAAGCTTCAATAAATAAGGAAATGACAAAAGATATGTCGTAGTGAATACTTATATTGCAAACAAAATAACCACTCCAACTTTGTTTTTTGTAGAGTGGCTCTTCAGGATCGGTATTGGAGATGACATGAATTACCTTCGAGTCCTCTTGCTTTGTCGTGCCTTCGGGATTGGATTGTTTTAGATTGGGATCTGAAACTTTTGGCCACAAACTCCAATAATTGGCTCTCTTTATATTTCTCTTTTGAGATGAAAATAATTCTCTGATGTGTGGCTAATATATCTATGATAAGAATAGTAAAGGTTTGTATTGACATGACTATCTTCTTTGGAGGTAGTATGTCGAATGACTCAATCATACTTAAAATGTAATGCTCTTGGGCATTTAGTGGCATGAATGAAATATTGTTTAATTACATCCATGTGTTTTCCCATCTAAATTATGGTGATAGCGATCAGAATTGTTATTGTGAGATCGGGATGAACTATCTCTTCTACTATAAGAATCTCTACTTGAAGAACTATTATAATTTTCCCTTCGGTTGTTGTCCCTTGAAAAGTGAGGGACAGTAAACTCATTCTTCCTGAACCATCTTCTTTACCCCAAACTTTCCATTAGACTTGAAGAGTTCTTGTAAAGAATTTTAAGACTTTTATTAATTATTAAGTGTTATGGATTATGTAATTATTGGTATTTATTGATAAGTTATTTGATCTAATAAGAAGTCCTATTGATATTAGGTCTTAAGATTTAATAAGTTAATTGATCTAATAAGAAGCCCTATTAATATTAGGTTTTAATATTTAATAGTTATCTTTTCTTTTAAGATAAATCCTATAGCTATCTTTTATTTTAAGATAAATTATACATTTATCTATTTAAGAAATGGATTTGTGAGAAGGGCGATTAGAGAAAATTTAATTGACGAGTATCAATGAGGTAAGTCAATCTTCCGATTTCCTTTAGGTTTAAATTTGGTTTATTAGAGAGAACCTAATTGATTTATGATAATTAGGTGGGAAATCAGATATCAAATAGGTGGGATATCAGAGTTTGATTGGACATCGACTGTAAAGGTGAGTAAATAGAATATTTCGATTTTCTATTTCTTGATAAATTCTTGTTTTTTTTGTTTTTCTCTGAACGAATTGATTTTTTTTTTATATCCCTATTTCTTCAAATTGAAAAAGGTGAGTAAATAGAATATTTCGATTTTCTATTTTCTAGATATATTCTTGTTTTTATTTCTATCGGAACGAATTGATTTGTTTTTTATATCCCTGTTTCTTTGAATCATAAGAGGTGAGTAAATGGGATGTTTTGATTTTCTTCGCATCCCATTTACTTGATAAAATTCTTTGAATTCATGGTTTCTTTCGTTTCATCAGATTGAGCTTTCAATTCTTGATTTTCGTCTTTTGATAAGAATATTTGAATTCTTATTTATTTCAATTCATCGAATTGAGTTTTCAATTCTTGATTTTCGTTTCTTGATAAAATCTTTGAATTCTTGTTCCTTTTGTTTTATCGAATAGAGTTTCTGATTCTTGATTGTCGTATCTTGATAAAATCTTTGAATTCTTGTTTTATTCTTTTCTTCAAAGATTTACTTCACGAATATTTTTATTAGCCTTCTGAAGATTTTTAACTTCCTAAAAGTTTTTACAAAAAGAATTCTATTTTCTTTATTCCTGAAGAAAATTTATTTTGTTAAAATTATTTAAATCTTCCCAAAAATATAAGGTTTTGGCTCAAGCTTGTTAGGAATTAATTGGAGGGACATGTTCCAAATTATAAGTTCTGAACCCATATAGTATGGTGAAAAAGCTCATACTTTTATAAGTTTTGGCTATCCTAGCAGGAGTACAGGTAGGGCCAAATTCGGTTAAACCAATGAGTGACTATACTTGCTTGAGCCTATGTAAAAGATTTTAATTTTTTTATGTTATTTTTTAAATTAAGAAAGTATTGTTATGGGGAAGTTTATTTGATTGAATGACTATTTTGGAAACGTAATTTTTGACTTTACTTCTATTTTATGATATTTTGAAAAACAAGGAAAAGAGAAGTATTATGTTTATTCATTGGGCTTCTAGCTCACCCCCTTCCCTTTATTTCTCCTTTTTGTGGATAATAGTGATGATAAGTAAGAGAAAAGTGGGGACCTCGATTCTCATGATTAGATTAGATGTTATTTTTGGTTGCACAATTATCTGTTTTGGGAGATTATTTTTGTTTTCAAATTAAATTTTGAGATTGAACCCCCTAACTCTGTTTCAGAATTTCTTTGGGAGATTATAGTTATGATGTTGTTTTTGGAATTTCCTTTGGATTTATTTATTGTATTGAGGCTTTAGATTTCTCTCGTTCTATACATGGGGCTAAATTTTTAGATAGTATGAAGAAAAAGACCTTGTGCTCTTAGGGGAAACCTTGAGGGTATGGTTGTGTCGTGCCTCGGTTCTGGGGCGTGGCTCTTCCTTTCCTATTCTTTGGGATTCTTTCTTTTTTCTTTCTTCTCCTTTTATCCATTTTGCTATCTTGTTGATCAATTTGTGTTGAGGTTTAAGGTTGAAGGCTATTCAATTTTTCTGAATAACTACCAAGTCATAATCCATTGCATAATACTTTTATATAATTTTCCTATGTGTAATTTTGAACAATTAGGATCTCTTCTTTAAACCACTTGAAATAAACATATAATTGTTCATCATGCCTTTGTCTAATATTATGGAGGTGCATCCTTGGATTCTTTTGTAAAGAACTTCCAACATCATGTTGTATAATAAGTATTTTTAATTGATGAAAACTTTCTATGTTGTTTGAAGGAAGTGAAGTAAAGCAATCTAATGCTTGGCCAGCCAAAGTGTTAGGAAAACATTTTCATAATAAGGCATCATCAGTAGCATATATAAAAATGTATTTAGTGTAATGTTTGAGATGTTTTCTAGATTATATGAGCCACTATACCTAGTTAATGACAGTGGCTTAAAGCCTAAAGGAAATGTGTGTGTTTGATATTCTAATTTCAAAGGATTAGATGCTACAATATTCTATATTGCAAAAGATGCTTGAAATTTAGGCATTAAATGTTGTAGTTGTGCATACATATCACGCAACTTATTTTCAATTGCTAAAGAATAGAGAGAATGAAAAGTGGACTTATCCTGTCCGTTTGGCATTGGGGTTGATCCCATGTGATGAGTGTTCATTGAATCATGGTGAGCACTATTTTTTGTAACATGGGTAGTGCTATTGAAGGGCTACCAATATTGATAGATAGTGGCTTGTTTGGGTGTCGTTCACGAATTTGTTGAGACGGTCCCAAATGCATAGCCTCATTGGAAGTTGGTTTTTGTCTCGGTAATGTTGAAGAACTAATGGCTTTGGTATTGTGAGTTTTTGGCTTCTTTACATGCTCTTGGGCTTGTTTATGCTTAAGAAATTTACAAAATTCACCAATATGCAAAAGCATGAATTCCAAATCCTTACCCCTGGACATAGTGCGATTGAATTCCTCATGTCATCCTTAGAATGATTATAGAGTGATTATCATTAGAAACTGTATCTGAATGATGAGGGGAGGATTAGTAGATGGCATGCCTTTTGGAATTGACTCCAATGGTGGTTGATGATCGGAAGGATCAACTATTGGAGGGTCCATGGTAGGCGATTCAAAGTTTGGTGCCAAAACTAGAGTGGATACATGAATAGCTCCTCGTATTTTTATACCTCTTATACGGTGGGCACCAATCTAATTTAGCTAAAAAGCAATCAAATAGAAAGATCCAAATTAAGTGAAAATGGACCTAAAAAGCTAGAAAAAGTGACAATATCGATGGAAAGAATGTATCCCTATGGATAAAAAGGGTTCCCGATGGGATGAAATGTTCTCTTCAATTAGAAAATAAGCAGCTGAAAAAAGTTTTTTTTCCTAAGTATGATTCTTTCGCAAAAGCTCTAGAATGTTAATTTTTGTGTTTAAGACGTGTTTCAAATGGATTCATGGGGATGAATCTGATAATAAGGAAAAAGGTTTTCTAAGGGATTTAATAGACCATAGAAAAATGTAAGAAAAATCTCTAAAAAAGCTGAAAGAAAGAGAGACAGAGTTTTGGATTGAAAAATTAAAAATGCTTAACCCCTTTTTGATCATCAAAGTCTTCCTTTTATAGACGAAAATTGTTGAGGAAGATATTTTATTTGAGAGCCAAAATGGAATGTTCTCCAAGTAATTTTAATTGACCAATTTTAAATATCTTTTTAGGTATTTTTTAGTTGCTTTGTTGTTTATTTTTCAAAGTTAAAATATCTTTTGAACTTGAAATATATATTTGCCTTGGAAGTATATTGAAATATGGTTTTCTGAGCACCATGAACTTTCATACTATAAATAACTCTCTTATTCATGTTTGAAATCATAATTAGGTTATTTAATTTCATATCATAGAGGCTTTCTGTCACAACATATTGTTTCTCAATTTATATATAAAGCATTACATAATGTAAATATTTCCCCTTTTTTTCTTTAAATTTTTTTATTAAAACATTACTTTTTTCATTTTTTTTTCCTTTTCCACGTAAGTTTTCATTAAAAATCATAGTCTTAGATTAAATTTGGCATGCACCATATGGAAGTAATGGATAACACATATAATCATTTTTTTTTTCTTTATTTATTTTTTAAATATGCATCTCTTGATCCTAAGTTACTTGAAGAATCTTCTCTATTTTTTAAGTTACGTATGAAAAAAAAAAAAAAAAAAAAAATTTACAATTTTAGATACTTTTTACTATCATTTTAACTTAAATTAAAATGGTTGGAATGAGAAAAGAGTATATTTTTAAGGATTTTAGAACTGATAAAATATTGTGTATTACTCAAAAAATACATATGATTTCTAAATTTATAGTGAATTGACAATATTTTAAGCTATTATTAGTTATAAAGTCCAAATAAAATTGTTATAATATTTTGTCAACTTTAAAGATTAGAGTGCAACAATTGTCTTTTTTCCATAAAAAATTACTTATTTTTTACATAAAGATTTTACAAAAATAAAAGAGATATTATTCACCATAAAATTTTAAAAAATGGGCTATTCATCAAGATTTGTTTGGAAAATTATCAAATTCTTTTTAAAATTTAATATAATATTATTCTCGCTCTATTATAATCCTATAAGCATGTTATTTGTAAAACATTTTTGTTCCTTTAGGCTTAATTTTCTAATAAGTCATAGAAATTTCATGTTATAATAAAAATGAAAAACCTAGAAAATTTATCTAATTACAAAGAAATCAAAAAGAGAAGAGTGAATTTAGTAGGTAAAATTTTTTAATTGCTAAAATTTGGGTGTAAACTGAACCAAAATTATAATTAAATATTCTCAATAAGAAAATTCTTCAGAAAAAAAGGGAGCAAGAAACTGTTTATTTAACATCTTTTTTTTATTACACAGTCTTGTTTCAACTTTCTTTAGTACCAATTGTTATCCCAATCTTAGTATCCACAACATACAAACATTACTAGTAGAGTTAACATTCAAATCTGTTAATCAGAAAACCAATGGATTAACATACATCGTTCTCATATGTAAAAATCTTGCTCTGCAAAAGATCTAATTTCTATAAAGAGAATGATCGATTATGTATATCTTCTGGAATAATCACAAAATCAAGTTGGGTGTTTGATAAAATCCCTCTAAGTCTATACACGAGCCATCATTCGCCGAGCAAAGAGCGTCGCTAATATTGATAATAGTTTCCTCATTTCTAAGGGCATAAAATAAAAATTAATGGTTAAATTTATAATTAAAAAAATTAAATTCTTTAAGTATTAAAATTAAGGTGCTCACCCAACTTTTCTTCATTTTGTCTATGCTTTTCATACCCCAACTGAAAGAAAAGTAATCAAACAACAATTAAATTAACCAAAACAAGTATAATCAAATAAACAAAAAATATGAAATGTGAATTGCCTTACTCAAAACATAAAATTCAAAATCAAGTTTTTGGATTTCAATGATTTCTTGTAATGGTTTCAATGCCTTAGTTTTACCAACACATCAAACTTTTGATAAATACTTCTATTTATTTTATCTAGTTTCATCTCTTTGAATAGATTAAGGAACCTCTATTAGTAATAACTAACTCAATTTGCCTTTATAACTTAAACAATTAGCATATCAAATAACTTTTTTGGTCTCAGCCTCAAGTATTGAAACATCCTATCCCTACAAAAAGTTAATAGGATAATGTAATATTGGGCTTGACCCTCTCTTATTTTATATGGTTTAAAACCCAAATTCTTATTTCAATGAGCTTTCTTAGCAGAGATGATGCAAGAACTGGCAACCCTCATAGATATCTTAGTGTTATATTCAAAAAAAATTCTGCCTATGCCTCTCAAAAGCATGTTCAGATAATTCATATACTTTATCAAGTCACAGAACATCTAAACATTTATAAAGTATCATTAAAAATTTATTTACAATAGAATTTGGGGATAACTAGATAAGACAATTGATGCGTACCTGAGTCAATATATCTATGGCAACATAATTATTGACAGGGATGATAATTTGCATTGAAAGAGCGTTATAGCTGCAAAAGGAGAATTCATCACACGGACAAATAGCTCTAAGCATTTGATATTACCAAGTGTTAATCATGCATGAAAGAATTACCAAGTGGTTTATAGGAAAACCAGAACAAAATGGCTAGAACTGATGCATCAAAACTGACAGCAGTGTATAAGCAAACAGAGCCACAATGAAACGCAAATGAGAAAATATCAAGCCCAACAATTAGTCGCAGAAGACTCCATGGATTTAGCACTTTTCTGCCATTTGTTTAACAGTGAAGGCCCTGTCTATGCTATTGGCAAGGAAAGCAGGGCCAGAAATATCGTGAAATGAACTTCTGTCTCTTCAGGTTACCAAATGACCTTGGTAACGAAAGAAAGACCATAAATATAATCTAAAGAAATTCCATTTACATTCTCAACACACACATGTAGAGTAAGGTGAAATATGTCGTACTCGTCATGTTATGTAGGTTTGAATATACTGAACCCATGGGAATGAACAAGTCCGAATTGCAAATAGTTTAGAGAAAATGTATCAAGGAATTCAGCCAGAAAAAGAAAATGGACAAGAAGCATACACCACACCAAATACTTTCAATAAAAACAATAGAGATAAAGAACGGTAAAAAATAACCCATAAGGAGAACTACTACTACAGAGAATTTCTGTACAACCCCCATTTTTTTCTATCCTTTTCTTTCCATGTGCATGTGTGTTTGTTGGGGGTGGGGGTGAGGTGGGGGGGCAATCATGGTCATCAAGATAAGTGAAACAGTTCTATTTCAAAGACAATTATATCTTACATCTTTTCACAAGAATCCTCCAGCAGTTTTGACAACTTTTTGCCAAAATCTATGAAATTAATAGAAGCTAAAGCAATCGTTGCCAACCTTCCAGTACAGGATTGATTCCTTCCTACAATGGCAGCAAAAACTGCAACAACTCGAAAGTATTATGTCTTGCAAAGGACTTAGATAAAAAACAAACATTTCAAGTCGTTGTACTTTGAACATCGGAATTGAAGAAAAATTGTCAGTCTTGTGCCTGGTTGAAACCCACTAC
Organism: Marsdenia floribunda; assembly: GCA_035583425.1. Taxonomy (NCBI): domain Eukaryota; kingdom Viridiplantae; phylum Streptophyta; class Magnoliopsida; order Gentianales; family Apocynaceae; genus Marsdenia; species Marsdenia floribunda. The sequence goes on along the minus strand of JAXGGT010000131.1, from coordinate 2,628,748 downwards.
CAGATAGTGTTACTTGGGGCAGTTTAAGGTCATTTATGATGAATAATAGAAAGAATTTTAGGAAAAGAGTTGAGGAAAGACCAAAAGACAGGTTGTGGTGATGAGGCATAAAATGTAATAAAGCCAATTGACATATAACATAAGAAAATAGATTTTAAGTTACCTCCGGGAGTGGTAAGAATGATCTCTGAACACAAGACTAAGGACAGAAATTACCATCAGACCTGATGACCCATTCAAGAGTAGCCAGAAACTGCACCCCATCTAGCCTAACCAATACTGTTTATATTGTTTTTATGCTTATATAATATGATAGTGCAAAACATCAATTACCAACCAGCTTTTCATGAATCTAAATAATACATCACTATTCCTCAAATCCCTTTTGGTTTTGATATTGCAAACTTAACGAGAACAGATACAATTAGTTAAAATGACAAGCTGGAAAAGAGTTCCATGCAGTCTACCATCTAGCATACTAGAAGGCTCTAGTCCAACAAGATTTGACCATCACAATCAGTAAAGCTAAGCTTTCATGTCCTTTGTATCGAACAAAAAAAAACAAAAAGGGTAATGTTTATCACCTTTCAAACTAGAGAAGCAGGAAAAAGGAAATTGGCAACTCAATCGTGTTCCTAAGCTAAAATTAACAATGAACAATTTCTCATTAGATTTCCGTTATATCTCAATATTGTATACAAGAGATCAATATTCATTTGATCTATCTAAAAAAAAAAAAAAAATCCAATGTCATTTGATTAATCAACGACACAGAGGAGCAAACGAGAAATGAACTCACTGTATGCCGCGATTCGGCCTCCCGGCAAATCAGCCACAAGACAATTTCCTGGCCACGTTGCGAAGTAGTTCATATAGGCGCGCATGCTTTGCTAAAACAAACACCAAATTATCATAGCAAAGATGAGAAATAGTGTCACTTCCATTCCAAATTCTACAAAAGAAAGCAAAATAATAATAATAATAATACAATCTTCTCCACTGCAAAATTTCAGAAAGGAATTCGTGTAAGTCACGATTTATGAATGAGGAGATGAATACAGTTGGAGTCCCAGGATTTAGATTAAGTGATCCGAATCGTAGTAGGTCGTTGCAGCAGAATCGTCTATACGTCGTCATCGGGCAGTAACGGGTATAGGTCGTTGCTCGCTGTTCTTCCCCTTCTAAAAAATATCTCAGAACTTCAAAAAACAGTAGATAGAGAACAAAATTTATTCTGTGTATCCTTTAAAGTGAGAACTGTAGAATTATCAGTAAGCTAAGGTAGCTTACATACAGCGAGAGAAAAATCTCCCGATATTTCTGCCAACCTCCTAACGAATTAACTGTTCGTACATGGCAAGGGATTTACAAACGCCCAAATGATTTTTCTTTTTTTTTTTTTTTTTTTTTGTTGTTTTTTTTTTTTTTCGCTTCGGCTCCACAAAGAGAGATTGCCAATATAGTCCTTATATTTGTATTTTTTTCGGTTGCGGTCCCTTAAAAATATTTGACTTAATCAAAATGTAGTTCTTTCCCATCTTAATTTGTAAATTTTCACCATTAATAGAGTGTTTATGTTGAATTAGACTTAAAATTAGAACTTTATGGATTGATTCAAGTATAGAAAGAAAATTTTATTGATGTTAAAATTATGGGATAAGCTTTTAAAACAAAATGCTTAAATTTTCTTTACTTATTTTCTTTTGTATTTGCATATCACATATCCTTTTTTTTTTTTTTCCAGAATAATGGGTGTAATTTTTTATATTAATTATACCCAAGAATTTGCAAAATGTTCAATATTGTCAGTGATTTCAAATTTATTAAGGAGTATTAAAAGATTAGATGAAGATAATAATTTCTAAAGAAGAAGGCACTTAAATTCATGATTGAAGAAAGCACAAGGGGATATTAGTATCAGGGGAAGGGTGGAGGTGTTCACTAGCTCAAGTGGGAACAAGTTAATATATTTAAGTTTAAATAATTTCATATTATAAATAGATTAAATATGTGTAACTCAATTCTAACTCGCAAAACTTAAAAATTAAAATATTATTATTAATTAAACAATTTACTTTTAAAAACTATTCATTTTTTTTTTTTTTTTTTGGTTTCTACATCTAATATTTTTTAGTTTTTAGATATATATATATATAATATAAGATAGCAAATCAAGTAGTTGCTGTAAAAGTCAAACTAATTCTAACAGGCATACTCAGAATTACTTGAATCAATATCATAGTTTCCTCTTTTATTGAATCCCCTTCAACTTCCTTCCCTTCTTGCTTTTTGATTGCCTTGTCCTCTTCCTCTACTAGTTAATATTGTGAATATTAATCATTTGAATATTTTTAAATATTATTATTTATAAAAATATATTCTAACTATTCTAATTTCATTTTTATTTTTATTTTTATTTTATAATTTTAAAATATCTAATAGTAATAAATCGTGAAATTTATATTAAATAGATATTTTTTTATAATTTTTGGGTTTGGAAATTAGATAAATAAATTGATAAATAATTGAATTAAATTGACACGATTATTAAATAAGTAATGTTCGAATGACCTATCTAGTCAAATGCCTAAGGTTTACTTGATACAATTTCCACCACTAATAGCAATGGTTTGACTATATTGAAACTTTGTTACAAGAAAAAGGATCGGTTATTGTTGTCTATTATTTTAGTTTGTTGAAGTAGAAGTTGTAGGTAGATTGTATTGTAGATGTAGTTGAAAACCTTGTTGAAATTGGTTGTGCATGACAATGATTGGCAGTAGTGTATTTGAAAGGTTTAAGTTGTGTGTTGTAGTGTATTGCAGCTACAAGCAGTTTGGATAAGTTGTTTTAAGTTGTTATATTTACGTGTATTTAAATATAATAGATATGTTATTGGGAATAAATTTATTATTCTTATAGACTTTTTCTGAAGAAAAATAAATTTCAACATTTCCTTGGATATGTTTTTGTTAGGAAATAATATAGTTCTCATTTAAATGATAATGTCTTTTTAATTTAGTTTAGTCCTTATTTCTATAATATGGTTTTTTACAATATTTAAATATTTAAAAAGTAAGGATGTTTTGTAGAAGCACTTAAGTTTTGAAGTGGATCTTCCATGAACTTCGTGAAATAGTACAAAACATAGTATTCACAATCTTCTCCACCTTGTTGCTAAGGAACCAACTGAATTAATAGAGAAAACTCATGTGGTCCTTTTACATTTTTTTGGTCTTCTTTCAGTAGTGAGGATGTCTTTGACAAACTTATCAATGGAGAACTCATGTGCTTAGAAGTGCTTTTGACAATTACAAGGTTTGCTATGCTATTTGGATACTTACTATCTTTCGAACGATTCATAATTTTACTCTACAGCTTGCAATAATTCTAGAAGGATGATAAAAATTTCTTTAGAATTCAAATCTTCATCAAAGTCACGTAATATTAAAAGAGTCTCATGTGATATAATAAAGTATTTCAAGCACGTTAAATTTGAAGATTAATTAGTAGATAACTACAAGAACAATAACATAAGGCTTAGAAAAAAATTTTTTAAATGATTTCTAAATAGTACCATAATTTTTTTATACTTACAACACTATAGGAATCAAAACATAAGGTTTAGATTCTTCATGACCAAATTTAGGACCTTTTCTTTTTGGCTATTGAAATAGTATGTTAAATCATAGATATCCATATGTGTAAATAAATTTTTCTTCTCTTAATAAATTTCTTTCAAGATATAGTTATAAAATTGAATAAAGAGAGATGCATAGATTTAATCTCAAATATTTAAAGTTTTGGTGTTTGGTCCTAAACTTTTTATTTTGATCTTTTAGATCCAAAATAAATTAGATTTGTGTTGTTTTGGTCCTTTTAGACCAAAAAGGGGCCTAAATAATATAAGGATATCCCATCCCACATTTGAAATCTATCACAGAATATAAGGATGGGCTCTGGTACTCATTATTAACTCGGGATATCCCTTTTCGTATAACGAGGATGGTGTCTAATAGTTAACTATGAGTGACGCCAAACTCATAAGCCTGAGTCATGACAATAACCACCTATATATATGATTATTTTAAGTTGAATTTTTAGAAAGTTCACTTCTAAAATACCTATCAAAAATGGCGGCCAGAAAGCTGCCATTTATGGCTCCTTGGCTATCGTTTTTGCCTATTACGACGGTTCCACGATGGTCTTTTGGCTGTTGTTTAAAATTGTGTCATCTTTTATAAACAGCAGCTACAAAACCATCGTTTTTGCTCAAATATGACACTTGGAAACAACGGTTGATAAAAACATCGTAAAAAATCATTTTTAAAAAAAATTAAAAGAGGCATATACGACAGCCACCTAGCCGTCATATTTGAGTCTAAATTGTTTTTTTTTTTTAATTAAAAAAAAAAAAATTAGATACGGCGACTGGGGAGGGGCACTAGATACGACACCCCAACTAGCCATCATTTATGAGTTTTGAAATTTTTGAATTTTTTTTTTAAATTTTTATTAGATATATATATTGAGTAGATACAACGCTTTATGACTATCATTTTTTTAAAATAAAAAATTATAATTATAATTACAATTAAATTAGGTATTAAAATTTAATTACAGGTCAAAATGAGGGTTGTTAACCGTCATTTCTGCTCTAAATATGTATTTATTTTATTATTTTAGTTAAATTAATTTTGAATATCAAATAATTAGAAAATAAAAGTGTAACATATGTAAATTATTATTTTTAACTAGAAATAATTAGAAATAATTAAAAATACAATTACATAAAAAAGTATACAATATCATTAAATAGAAAGTATTTAATAATTCCAATGAAAAAAGAGTTTAATATAAAACCTAAATCCTATCCGTCAATGTCTACAATCCAAAATCGGGATCCAGTGGGTTGGTCGGGAATTTGAAACAACTACCGAAGAACCGACACTATCTGGGGTAGAGGTGTGGGGGGCAATTTCTAATCTACTTACTAGAAGATCAACTGTAGTCTGTAATTGTGAAATCATCAAGTTATCTATTTGAAGATCAGACTAAACCGCTTCTCGAATCCGAGCCTGAATCGGCGCCTCAACCTCTCTTTGAATCTTAGCATTTATCTCCTCCTGATTCATAGGAGCTGGAGCTACCACAGGTTGTGCTCAAATAGAAGTAGGGGTCGGTCCCTTACTATGGCCTCAAACACGACCCCTAGTCTCTTGACCAAAATGACAACGAAAGATTACATCTTTCACCGCATCGCTGCTCTCCTCCTCTACCAATGATTGTCACTCATGCTCTAAAGTAACCTACATATGAAAATTTAAATAAATAATTATAGTATATAACAAAATATGTAAAGATTATAATTATAACGAATAAGTTAAAATACTTAGAATGATATCGACAGTGGGTGCGTCTATTTGGTGTCCACACTATTGTCTGGTTGCTGAGAACATATCATACTGAGACGTGGACAGACCATCGAATACCCTCTACGTAAGACATATACGCATGATATATATTATAATATATTCACTAAATAAATAACTGATTAAATTATTTAAATGATTATTTAACAATGTACCTACTGTAATAAAAAAGAGTGTGGTGTCTTCCCCGCGGCATGAGAATACATAATATGGGCCCTATTTTATCTATTCTGCTCAGCCTCTTTCTACAAAGTCATATATTATGCATTAGTAACAATTTAATAATTAAGTAATAAAAAAAAAAGAAAAGAAAATTAGTAATATATAATACCCGTGTATCCTCCAACTGCCAATAATCTACAAGCATCCTCCACTGATGTGGATCTACCCTCTGATTGGGACAATCTGGTATGATACCTCCTTTGTGTAGCTCGTAGTACGTCTTCTTCAAAGTGTATTTACAATCTCTCCAAGATGACCCTACCATCTTCAGGGTCAAACTACGGCCCGTAGGAGGGATAATAGAATTTCTTTGGAAAGTATTAGATGATTAATACATATAATTTAAGGATATTAAATGTATTAAAATATATAAGACAACTAAAAAGATAATTACTTACCTGTATCTCCTACCAAATGACCTCCTTAGCATTGTCAGGAATTGATCTCTATATGTCAAAGAGATTCGATTGGACACATGTGCAAAATGCTGCATACGGAGCTATATGTAATAGTATCATGACCTATGAGTCCTTTATCTGCACTAAGCTACACTTGCAATCACAAGAATGTGGGTTCTCCCCAGTCTCGGGGGTAACTTCCCACCTCCTTGAATTTAGGCAATTGAAAAACTCATGACATATCAAAATTCACACATACATAACAAAAAAAATTAATGGATTAACATATTTAGAAAAATATAAAAGATGAACACAAGTTTTTACCTAAAACACTGGGCCCTGATATTGTTGGTCTTGAAGTACTAGGACCCGAAGTCAACTCAATAGCAGGTGGAATCAGAGTAGTAGTAGGTAGAACGGGAGTATGAGTAGGGGTAGGTGTAACGAGAGTAGGAGTAGGTGCTTCTAGAGTAGGTACAATCGGAATAGGTGCAATCGGAGTAGGAGGAGTGCGAGTGGAAATAGAACATATAGGAGGTAAAGGAGGAAGGTTTTCAGTGAAACCTTTTGTACATGGTGCCATGATGAAATGGACAGAGGGTGAACTTGAAGATGAGGTCGATCTGGTCCTTAAAGATGCTAATGCTAATACCTCGTATAATGAGGGCCTACAGGTCCGTTTCCTAACCATCGTCAAAGTCCTTTCAAAAAATAGAAACAATAGAAGTAAATATAATAAAAACATCCTATCACGTTACATCCAAGTAAATTCCAACTCCAAGTAAATATAACAAAAACACAAGTAAGTGTCAACTCCAAATAAAAAATTAAACCCCAAGTAACTTAACAAATTTTCACTTCAAGTAACATAACAAATATCCAATACCAACTCCAAGAAAATTAAAATTTTTGACAAAGTTTCCCCTAAAAAATTAACGTTTTCCCTATCTCAAACTTATCACCAACAATAAAAAACATCCAAGTATATATAACTCAACAAAGTTAACTTAACAAAAGTTAACTACATCAACATTAAATTTCCAACTCCAAGTAAATAAAGTTAACACAAATAAATTTGAATTTGTTAACAAAAGTATACTAACATAAATAAATGTCAAACATAAGTCAATTTGAAACTCCAAGTAAATAAGTGCTATATGTTAATAAAATTTCAAGGTCAATTCCAATTCCAAGTAAAGAAAGTTAACTCAAGTAAATATACAAGTCCAATGTTGGGGAATCCTTCTGAAATTCAAGCACTTCAATAATATTTTGTGAATCAATACGAACCCCATTTTATTTTTCTTTATGAGACTAAAGTTATTAGTTATACTATGATTAATGTTAAGATAAAGATAGGATTTAAGCATGAAGTTCTTTTTTTTTTTTTAATATAATAGGAATGTCAAGTAGTTTGTGCTTGTTGTGGAGTGAAGAATACGATGTAACAAGTTACGATTTAGGCCATATTAATTCTTTCATTGATAATTATTTGCATGGTAAGTGGAGGTGAACTGGTTTTCATGGAAGCCTTAATCTTCATCCTCATTATGGAAATTGATAGAAAGATTGTGTGATTTTGATCATGTTCCGTTGTATTATGTGAGAATGATCATCTAAGCAAACAAGGCGGAAACACATAAAGAATCTATTTCAGGAGTACTTTACATATGGTAAATCTCAAGGAAATTGTTCGTCATAGAGAACAATTTACATGGCATAACAAATGAGAAGGATGTAAGGGTGTATGATCAAAAATTGACATCGCATTTTTGTAATAGTAAGTGGCAAAATCTGTTCGTTGAGATATGTGTACTAAAATGCTAATATTTAATGTTAGTCATCACAAACTATTGCTCCTTCACCCGAGATTAGATGGAAAAAGTGGTAAGAGAAAAAATTACATCAATGTACAAAGATTTGAATCATGTTGGATAAAGTAAGATGGTTTTCTGGAGGATTTTAGTGTATAAAAAGCAATCACGATGCAGAATCCACTAAAAAAAATGGGGCCCTTAGAGCATTTTTAAATATTTCAATTGGATATATATTAGGGCATTTTTTATATTGATACACTTAATATAAATGTCTCAACTCTCATAAAACGGTCTCAACTATAGTCGCCTTAATAGCATCATGGTATTTATGTATGAATAAAATGTAACTTTTAAATTATTTTTAGATTAAAACTTTTTGAGGGTTTTATATATATATATTAAAAGAAACTTATAGTTGTCTAAACATTTATTTTTAAAAATATTTTTACATAAGTAGTAATAGAAGACTTTTAAGAATTTTAATTTTAAAATGTCTTAATAGTTATATCTCAATATATATATATATATATATATATATATTTGGCTATTTTGTAGTGATCCCTTGCAAGAAAAATTCGAGTTAAGGCAGCTATAAATATTTTCATTGAAAAAAGGATTGGCAAATCAATTGATACGGAATTGACAAAGCCTAAAAAGATTTAGCTATTACTCAAAATCAATGGGGTGCTATTAGTGATAAAAGAAATTAAGAAAAGTTGATAGAAAGAGTGGTAGGATACCAAGATTTACAGTGTGAATATTGGAAGGCTAAAGGTAGAGTTCAATAGCTAGAAAAAGGAGGTACGTAGAAACACAAATTATTTCCATTCTATGGGATTTTCTTGGAGAAAGAAAATGTGATAACAAAAATAGTGGATAGGCAAGGAATAAAGGAAATGAAATGGGAAAAAATAGAGGACATAGTAGTGAAATACTACAAGGAACTCTTTCATTCCCAACCAAGTAAATTCTAGCCTGGATTTAGAGGTGCACATCAAACCAATTGGCAAGAATCATTGGAGATTATTGCAAAAACCATACAATAGGAAGGAAGAGGAATTGGCATTGGAAAAATAGTTCCAAATATGGTACCAGGACCAGATAGAATGCACATAGTTAAAACTAAATTTTCTAAAAAACGTATATCTCCAATAAGAGGCATATCACATAATATATGTATCTTCTAGGCTTAGGTTAAAACCAAAATTTTAATTATTTTTTATTTATAAATTTTTTATAAATAATAATAATTTAAATTCTAATCTTTATTATATAAAAAATTTGTGTTTTAACAAAACACCATACATATTTTTATTATTGTCATTTCTTTATCTTATAAGAAAACTAAATAAATAATTAACTAGTTATATGTTACAATTTAAACTACAAAGTTAATTTTTTTAAAAATTAAAATTAAAATTAAAATAATAATTAATGAATTATTATTTGTAATTAAAATATTTTCATCTTTTTAAATTACTACAAAAAATAAAAATAAACCATAACCATTATGGTCATTCTTAATGTGCGACTCTATAGGTCCAATTAATATTAGTAGTAGGCCTAAATCACATTTAAAGCCCATGGTATTAACAACGTTTTAGTACAATTAGATTTTAAACCAACTCTAGTACATATATAAATATATATATATATATTACTTCATATGCCTCTTTGAGACATATATTTTTGAGGAAAAGAGAGTAAGTCCTAAAAGATCATTTTTGAGAAAAGCGAATTAGAACTAGCATTTGATTTTGTCAGTTCTTGCTTGTTTGTGTATGAATTCTTGTACAAGGATGTCGATTTTTACAAAGGAAGCACCTTGAAAATATGAAGAAGTCTTAGGAATTTTGGACATCCAAAAGCTGCAAAAGGTAGCAACTTTGATGGTGATTATTTTCACAAAGTTAGCAACTTTGAACATTCAAAAGATGAAAAAGGGATTATTTTTACGGAGACAACACAGAGAAGTTGTCAAGATTCTATCTACAAAAATGTAATTTTCAATTATCTTCTCCTTTCGGTTGGTTTGAAACACTTAGGATCCTTGTTGGATATGGAAAATTTTAATTTTCTGTTGTGTTCTCTTTCCTAAAACCCAACAGTGGTATGAAAACCAATAGTGTTTTCATTCAAATCAATTATGTCATATTTGATTATATATACGATATGTATGATTCTGATATGTCTTGCTTTTTATTTATGTTCTATATTTTAATATGCGACTAAACTAATTTATTTTCTTAAGGTGCTAATTGATTAAATCTATTTCTCCTAAGAATTTGTTAATTATTCGACAAAGAATTAGTGTGGAATTTATTTGCGATTAAAAATTTTAATTTCGTATTATAAAATTTCAATGTTTGTTAATATGATTAACCTATAAATTGATTTCATTTATTAATTTAGATTTTTCAATAGTTGTTCGTGGTGGAATGTTGAAAAGATTTATGTAATTAGATTAAATAGTATGTTTTTTTTTTTTTAATAATATTATAATGGCTTTGGACTTCTTAACAAAATGTTGATAAGATCAATGAAATCAAAAATTTTAAGACAAAACCGTCATAATAGCTCTACCACTTGTATTTTCATTAGTTAAAATAGTGTGCCTAGTGAAGAAGGTGTAACTCAATTGGTAGTAGCCTCACTTATGATTCAAGAGGTCATGAGTTCGAGATACGATAGAGACAAAAATGCCTCAAATTTCAAAAATAAATAAATAAATAAATAGTGTGCCTATAAAGACTTATTCTTGTTATGCAATTAGTATATTCTATTTAATTACTTTTGTATGGTGCATAGCATTGCATTTATATCACTATGATTAACAAGTTATTTTATGGTTTATCTTTCTTACATACGATATGTGAGCGTTTTATTGTTATTAAAATGGCTAACATTTTTTTTTTAATTTTATTTTACTGGTAGTCGTAAAATGTTGTACTATTTTGAAATAAAATAGGAACACTATGCAAGTTGTTTGAAGACATCTAATGAAACCATGGTGATATAGGAACATCTTTTTCTTTTTTTTTGATAATTTGGTGATGTAGGAACTTGGTGATGATCAAAGAAATTATGTGATAATCTATGCCCAAGATGTTGGTCTAAGTCAACATCATGGAAATGCTTATTAATTAAGAACGACCATTGATCTCCATAGTGGCTCATGAAGATCAACCAAGGTTAAGGTCATTCTATGAAACATTTATATTATGCAATTTATTACATATGCATGTGATTCTATGTATGATATATCATGTTTATGCAATGCCCAAACACATAGTATGACCAATTCATATAAGACTAAAAATCTTTCAAGATCCTTCATTCAAAATTTTAAGTATTTATGTCATACATATCTTGAACACTCATCAAAACATTGATTACCATAATGTGGGTTTTACCAAAGTAGGGGTACATTATGTTATAATCATAAGACAACATGAGTAATAATACTACTCATATGTTTGAAATCGTTAAACTTAATTAGGCTATCAAAATGGTATTGGCCCTAATAACATAAGATGGGATTTAAACATACATGTTGGGACATAATATGTCAATGTCCCATGAAGATCTAAAAGTTACATAGGATGTTATTCGTAAGAGTAATCTACCTATATAACTTAATTTTAAGTGTCATGTCAAAGCTATCTTAATGTTGATTGAAACATGGATCTTAGCCTACCAATGATCGCGTCGTTTTTTAAAGTCCTAAGTCTTTTTTTTTTTATATAAGTCATTAATATAAATTTACTTAATTGCTCTTATTTTTTATTGGTGAATTTGATATCTAATGTTTATAACTTTGTCCAAACAAAGATTTTGTGAAGAAAAGGACCAAATGCACCAACTTGTTATACATTGGGGACCTACTTAAAAAAAAAAAAGACCAACCAGACCAAAGCTATAATCAATAGGGACCAAATTCACCAATAATCAAAAGATTGGAGACCAAATCTACAAATTTTCCTGACAAAATCAATCAAAAAGGACTTTATTGTCCAATCGTAAAATAGTTTGGGATCTTAAAAATTAAATAAATAAATAAAAAAAATTTGAACTAAAGTTACCAAAAATAAATATATTTGGGACTAAATTCACAAATTATTCTATTTTATGCTCTCTTTTTATCAAAAGATATTTTTTAATTGGAGAAGATATTCTCTCATTTTCCTTGTTGAACAAGGACAATTAAAATATCTTAAAGAGAGCTTAGCCTTTTATAAATAAAGACCTCAAACCATGTGACAAATGATTCACGAATTTTCAACATTTTTTTTCACATATCACTTTGATACTTTTATCTTCCTTTCTATCTAAAATTTCTCTCGCCTTTAATTAACAATTTGGAAAATTGGCCAATTTAGTCCTGTAACCATTTTTTTTAATTAATTAAAATATAAACTCTTTTTCTTAACTAGTAAATCCTATATCTTTTTACGAGCATATTATTAACTCCTTTCGACCAAAAATTTAAATTTTTCGGCAAAAACTCATGATGATTTTTCGAGGGGAAAAATTGTTTTAACACTGTTCTATCTCTGTTTTCCCTCCAAAAAAGAAAAAAAAAGGAAAAGAAAAGACAAGAAAAGATGGCTAAAAAAATTAAGAAAACTTAAAATATACCCAATAAGTAAGCTTGTTTGAAAACCACGAAAGCCAACGAGAAACCCTAAATTTAAATGGAGCTGTGATTTTACAAACCCATAATTTTCATCCTTTTTCTTTCAATAATTTCCAAAAATCTGAAATTTCTCTCCAACCTCTTCTTTCTTCTGTACCATCATTTGTTAGGGGCTTCAAAATGGAAGGACCGAGACAACAAATAAAATCTTGGACAGGGAAGGAAGAGGCTGATGGTGGAGAAATGAAGATGGGATTTAGAAATGAAGAGCTTTGTTTCTATAATAAGAGGGCAAAGCTCAAAACTGCTTGGACAGATTTGAATCCAAGTTGAAGGGGCGTGTCAGAGCTATGAGGTTGGTGAATTTTTTGATTTTTTTATCTTGCATCTCCAAATAAGTAAAGTAATGGTGATAAAATTTTGATTTTGAATTTGATTTAGGAAAATGGCGGTTTGTGGAGTTTTTGCTTGGCTTGATTCGAAAATGTATCGAAGATCTGTTCATGGTGATTCCTGGTTTATTAAGAAAGATAAAGAAGCTTGACGACGAAAGGGCTGCTAAGGATAAAACGACGAAGTTTTCGCAGATTGCAGTGGTTCTCTTGGCTATAATAGTTGTTGTCCTCCTCTTAATGATGAAAAACTAGGCAAAATGGTTGGAATGGAAATGGAATTAGATAAGTAATATAGTTGGTTAGTATATATTTTGTCAGCTAGCAATAAGGTAAATGTATCAACTATTTATCTTAATACATCAAGATAAGCATTTATGGCAATGAAGATTGGTAGTTTTATTTTTATGCTAGCTGAATTAGTTAAGTAAATTTATGATGCATTTTAAACTTTTCAGTGTAACAAATGAGTTCTTGTAAAAATGCAATTGACATTTTTAGTTTAAATTTATGGTGCAAATTCCAGAAAGTGCTGCATTTTATATTTTCCAGTTTATGTTGAAACTAGATTAAAAGGTGAAAGTAAACTTGGGGAAATGTTATAAACAAACAAAAAAATAAATGAAAATTTGGAAGAAACAATGGCAAAATAGATTTAACATTTCATTGCATAATGTGAATTCATTGCACAATATATTGTGTCAAAATAGCCCGTAGAATTTACATGAATTTACTGTCAATTGAAACAAACAAAATCTACCCACTAGCCAATACTGCAGCTTAAAACCATTGCACTTGGAAGCATGTAAACACCCACAAGCACAATTTCCAATCCAAAAAAAGTACATAAAATCTACTGCCAAAAAACTCCAAATGATTCAGTACAAAAGCATCTAAAATAGAATTTAATATCCACAACTAATGCTCCCAAAAATACATAAAGTGGTCCATAGCAAATGCATCCAAAATAATATAGCCAATGCACCAAAAAACTTCAAGCCCTATACCAAAGCTAAAATAAACAAAGCAAAGAAAGTATGATTCACATTTGTGTCCTGCAAATAATAAGAAAAGCTGACTTAGCACAAAGTTAAAAAGTAAAAAAAAAGGAAAAAGAAATTTTAAAAAATTGAATTTAGCAGAGGTAGTCTTACCAGGAAAATTTTGTTTAATTTCCCAAATTATGTAACTAAATTGCTCAATATACCAACTCATGTACACAAATAACTAGCTAAAACGATAATTTAAACAAACTTAATACACAAACATAATTAAAACAGCAACTTACTAAAAAAAAAAAAAAAAAAAAACAATTAAAAAACTGAATTTAGCATAGGTAAGTCTTAGCATGAAAATTTTGTTCAATTTGCCAATTTATGTAACTAAATTGCTCAATATACAAACTCATGTACACACATAACTATCTAAAACTATGATTTAAGCAAACTTAAACACAAATATAGTTAAAACAACTACTTAGTAAACAAAAAATAAAAATAAAAAAAGTTAAAAAAATGAATTTACTAGAGGTAGTCTTAGCAGGAAAATTTTGTTCAATTTGCCAAATTATAAATTAAATTGCTCAATATACCAACTCATGTACACACATAACTAGCTAAAACCATGATTTAAACAAACTTAATACACAAACATAGTTAAAACAACTACTTACTAAACAAAAAAAGAAAAAAAAAATAGTAAAAAAACCAAAATTAGCATAGTAAACTTACAGGAAAAATTCTGTTCATATTACCAATTTATTTAACTAAATTGCTCAATATACGAACTCATGTACACACATAACTAGCTAAAACCATGATTTAAACAATCCTAATATAGAAACCTAGTTAAAACAACTACTCACTAAATAAAAAAATAGTTTAAAAAATAGAATTTAGCAGAGGTAGTCTTAGCAGGAAAGTTTTGTTCAATTTGCCAAATTATGTAACTAAATTGCTCAATATATCAACTCATGTACACACATAACTTGCTAAAACCATGATTTAAAAAAACTTAATATAAAAATATAGTTAAAACAGCTACTTACTAAACAAAAAAAAAAAATAGTTAAAAAAATGAATTTAGCTGAGGTAGTCTTAGTTGGAAAATTTTGTTGAATTTGCCAAATTGTGTAACTAAATTGCTCAATGTACCAACTCATGTACACACATAACTAGCTAAAACCATGATTTAAACAAACTCAATACACAAACGTATTTAAAACAGCAACTTACTAAACAAAAAAAAAAAAAAAAAAAAAAACAGTTAAAAAACTTAATTTAGCATAGGTAGTCTTAGCAGGAAAATTTTGTTCAATTTGCCAATTTATGTAACTAAATTGCTCAATATACCAACTCATGTACGCACATAACTAGTTAAAACCATGATTTAAACAAAATTAATACACAAACATAGTTAACACAGCTACTTACTACACAAAAAAAAAATAAAATAGTTAAAAAACTGAATTTAGATGTGGTAGTCTTAGTAGGAAAATTTTGTTCAATTTGTCAAATTATGTAACTAAATTGCTCAATATACCAACTCATCTACACACAAAAATAACTATAAACCATGATTTAAACAAACTTAATACATAAACATAGTTAAAACAGCTACTTACTAAACAAAAAATAGTAAAAAAAACTAAATTTAGCAGATAAACTTATCAGGAAAAATTCTGTTCAAGTTGCCAAATTATGTAACTAAATTGCTCAATATACCAATTCATGTACAAACATGATGTGGTGTGGATATATGTATGATTTAACAAGTTTTAATCAATATAAAATGAATCATTAATAGAGTTTGTCACTTAA
>JAXGGT010000131.1:2598063-2610283 GCA_035583425.1 Marsdenia floribunda | reverse complement strand
GGCGTAACGTTTCGAACCCTAGGCCATTGCACGACTGTTTGGCCTAAATTAGGCCAAACTTGGTATAAACCCTTATAAATAACTAATATTTTCTCGATATTTTATATAATTTATAATTTATCTATTTAAGAGTATTTTCAAAAACAAAATCTCTTTCCTTTTTATAGATTTTAAGTTAACAAAAAGTAATCAATCACAAAAAGATTATTATTATTATTATTATTTTGAAATTTTGAGACACTTTTGACTCTAATATGTTTTAAACTCATTACCTCTCAAAATATAAGTGAGAGAGCTAAGTCTTTTTGATAATTATATCTACAGTTGATTTGTGAATTGATAAAAATGTTATTATTAATATATATATATATATATATATATATATGAAATTGAAAATTGGTGAAGATAGGAGCTGAGGGCAATATATATATATATATAATTTTTAAATAAAAATTATAATCACATTAAAAAAAATTTATAAAGAGATCCAAATATATTTCTAATTACTATAGATAATTAAAAATATTTTAGTATTTTTTTGAATAATTTTTATTTGTTTTAATCATAAACATTGACTTTGTATAATAAGATAAGACCATTAATATCTTAAATTGACACATATCTTATTTTTATTAACATTTTTGATAATATTTTAAAGAATATTTTAAGAAATCTCACATCATTTTATTTATTTCATTATTAATATTATTTTCAAATAAATTAATTGCTTATCTAAATTCTATTGTCAACTAATAATTTGTTATTCTCGGTCAAAAATAATTCATACACTCTTGAAATTTAAACAATGTATTGAATAAAGTGGGGAAAAGGGTGAAATTATTAAATCATGAAAATTGGATAAAGAATGGAAGATAAGGAGATGAAATTATAAAGTAGTCGAAAAAAGAAAAAGAGTGAAAAAAGGTAAATTTAAAAGGTTCAGATAAAGATTTAAAAGTTTAAAAAATTTACATTAATTATTATTATTTTTAATTTTGATTTTTTTTTTTGGATGTAACTCGAATTATGGTTAAACTATGGCTATTCTTGAGGTAATAGCTAATTATGAAATATGTTTTATTCCTATGAATAGGATTTGAATTCCCAACCTTATAATTAAGGAACGAGGTGAGCAATCACTACGCTACACCTCGTTTACCCAGTGTTAGAAGTCAAAGGAAATAGCTAACTTTGTTATTGATTGGGGTTGTCCAAATGGAAAATTGGTGAATTTTGTTCCCAATTTTTCAATTATTGGTGTGGTTGGTACTTTTTCTTTATCTTTAATTTAATAGGTCCTCCATGTATAATAAGTTAATACATTTGGTCCTTCACAAAATTTTAATTGCCCAAACAATAAATTATGTGAAGAAAATGACCAAATGTACCAAATTATTATACATTGAAGATTTACTAAATAAAAAATAAACAAAAGGGACTAATCGCACTAAAGTCATAAACACTAGAGATCAAATTCACCAATTTTCTTATCCAAATCCACAGGAGGTTTTTAGAGTTGAATTATGGATTGTTGAGGAGAAAAAGGCCCAAATAAGTTGACAAGATATGGTTAGTGAATTCATGGCATAAAGGATATTTTGTGGAAGATTGATGGAGATTTGTTGATGATTCTATATGTTGTTTTGTTAGATGTCACTAATTGTGTGTGAGTTTGGTATAATTTAAGGTTAGTGGTCCGATAATGGATTGACATAAATTTGTTGGACCAAATCAACAATGTTTCCATATTTGTTGGACCAAATTACAAAGCTGTGAACCTTTGTTTTTATGAGTATTCCAGATAAAATCTCTAATTAAGCGTGTTACACGGTTAAAGTTGTAAATACATTAGATTAGAACAAAGTTTGTTTAAATTTAATTTATGTTTAATTAAGGCTGATTCTCTGATTTGTTTATTTATAATTAAATAAATTTTTTATATTTTTTTAAGTTCGATTAAAATTTTGCGAATAAATTATAATATTGATATATTATATATAAAGGAAAATTTACCGGTTTAGTCTCATAACTATTTATATTTCTTTGACAAGGTCCTATAACTTTTTTCTTACTTTAATTAGTCCCATAACAATTTTCGTTTACTAAAATTGGTCCTTCTGACCACATGTTTGTCCGTTGCTCCGGTGCTCAGCTGGCGTGGACAAAATTTGAGGGGCATTTTCGGTAGTTCCAATTCTAAAAAACGTGCAAAATGTAATTGAGGAAAATTTTTCACTCTTTCAGTTGAAGGACTTCTTCTTTGAGTGAAAAATCAAAAATTTGACTGCAAATTAATTTTACTCAAATTTTTAGTCAAAAATTTGCCCAAATTTGTAGACGAAATTTTGATTTTTCACTCAAAAAAGAAGCCCTACAACTAGAGGAGTGAAAAATTTCCCTCAATTTCATTTCCCATTTTTTTTTTTTAAAAAAATTGGAACTACTTAAAATGCCCCTCAATTATTGTCCTTGTCAGCTAAATACCGAAAATTTTGAAAAAATTTGGCCGGAAGAACTAATTTTAGTAAACAAAAATTGTTAGGAGACTAAATAAAGTAAGAAAAAAGTTACAGAACCTTATCAGAGAAAGAATAATAGTTATAGGACTAAACTGGTAAATTTTCCTATATATAAATTATTGTATTTAGAGAAATTAGTGTTTTTAGTCCCAAATATTAGGACAACTTGTGTAGTAGGTCCCAAACTTTTTTTTTTTTTTTTCTCTCCAAATTTTTAGATCCCAAACATTACATAACTTGGTGTAATAGGTCCTTTTAGTCGGAATTTTTTAAAACCTGTCGAAGTCAATAGGTTTGACCAATTCGAGAGATAATTTTACTCGTCTTCGATTGGTCAAATTTCTTGACTTTTGCGGGTTTAAAAAATTCCGACAAAAAAGACATATTACACTAAATTATATAATGTTTAAAACATAAAAATTAAAAAATAAAAGTTTGGGACCTACCATACAAATAGTCCTAATGTTTGGAACTAAAAACTCCAATTTCTCTTGTATTTATTAATATTTTACCGTTTAATTAAATAAACTCAAACATCACATGTTCAAGTATGTTGATTTGATAATATTTTAAAATTAATCAAATCAAATTCAAATATTAGATGATGGATTAGATTTATTCATTTTTTTTGAAAATTTTGAAGTTTTTTATCTTTATTGTGTCTCGAACTCATGACTTCTTAAATTATAAGTAAAAGTACTATCAATTGAATTATATTATTCAATTATAACTCTAGAAACGGTGAATGTGATTAGATATTTTATACTATAATTATATAAATAGGTAAAACATGAGTGTCATTTGTGTAACTCTACGAGAGAAAGTGAGGTTTCAACCTTTCCAATTTGAGAGTTTAATGCTGAATATGTTGATAAGATAAAAAAAAGTTAAAATTTACCGCACCATAAATAAAATTTGCCAATTTTTCGGCCATTCTTTTGAAAAAAGTTCCGTCTCAAATAGAATAAACTGCTCACGTAAGCCAATTCCAAAAGCCACGTGTCACCTTACTTTCTCGTTCCGTACACTACGAATTCCAATTACAAACACCCGGCACCGGGCCTCTCCATCACCCGATATGGATGCTCTCCTTCTCCACTGTCCTTCCATGGCTTCTTCCCCTAAGCCCAAGCTCAAACGCCCTTGTTGCTCTCCTTCCACAGACCCTATCCCTAGGGTTTCCAATTCTCCCAGGTCCAGGATCGATCATGTCGATTCCCTATTGGAATCTCTTCTAGGACTCTCCGATTCCTCTCTTTCTCTTCTCGACATTTCCTTGGACCGCCTTCTCGATTCTCGACCTTGCGATTTTGAGAAGACTGACATCATCGATCGGGCTCACAAGCTAGGATCCATGCTTCTCGAAGCATCTAAACGATCTGCCCGCAAGAGCGCTTCCATGCATAACGCCGTCGTTTGGGTTCTTCCTTCCGATCTTACCATTAAGGTGTTTTCTCTCGTTCTTCTTCCGATGATTATTTTTTTTTTTTTCGTTGGTAAATTTTTTTTTTTTTTGTTTTTCATCAAAGCAATTATGCCTTCCTTAGGTTTCATTCGAGGAATTACTATTGCTGATGTAATTGAAGAATGGCTTGCCTTTACTTATGCAATTGCATCATCCTCTTGCATTGACATGCATGGAAATTTATTACTCGCCACTTGTCTAATGTACAGAATTGGACTTTCTTTTTGATTAAATTGTATATCTACCACGGCTAACACCATTATTTTCTTTTGCTGGCTTCTGCTTCAGTTCCATCTCGATTCTACAATTATTGCATTGATGCACCGCATTTTTTAGTTTTTTTTTTTTTTTTTTTTAATTTTATAAAAGGAGATGCTCTATTTTAATATTTTTTTTTTTTTCTTTTGAAAAAGGAAGGTGTTCAGTTACCTAATAAATGAAATTGAAGCAGAGAGAGAATAACGAGTTTAATAAATAAATAAATAAAATCTGGGTGCATGTTTAATGCTTGTCTCTATCTCATGGTAGTGTGGCTTCTTCCAATTGGCATCTTATTTCCTACATACATAAAAATTGAAGAAATTTATTTCAGCTGAAAAGCTATTGAGAATGATAAAGGCCTCGCATAAACTGAAGTATCGAGATGGCCCTATAACTTAGTATATTATTCTTATACAATTTAGAATGAAAAACAAAACAATTTAGGAGAATTTCTTTCCAACCATTAACATTTTAAAGTTTTAAGCTTGCAACATGATTAGACATGAGCATTCAGTAACTAAGGCAGTAAAAGGACTAAAAAGTTCTAAACCAGGCTGCAAAAAAGTAGAATCATACATTTCTATGGTCTTGGTACATTCGTTTTAGCCAATATTTTCATGGTAGTCGTTTGAAAAGGTGTAACCAGAGGCCATTAAAATCACCTCTCTATCCCCAATTAAATTGCTACTACTGATCTCTTGATAAAATATAATGTCATTTTCTTTTCATTATTTTGATGTTTGTCTCTTCATTCTGAGTACATGACCATCCCTCCAACAAAATGCACTCCTGCTTTCTAGAAAAGTAAAACTAACATATGTTTTCCAATAGTATGAAAACTTAAAAGCTCATAGTTCTTGTTTGGCAATGCTTAATTGACATAGTGACATAACACTTTGTTCATTTGCAATTAGTACTTTTGTATGTTAAAAGTTACTTTGTGTGTCTAAGATAAGGATGTCTAGTTAAGAACTTTTTGACTGTGTCAAAAGATGAATAAAGATTCTAATAAAGTGATTTCAGTTTAAGGTAAGCAAACAAGTATCCAAATGATCAAATATAAAATATAAATGACATATGGGGCTGGAATAGATTGAGTTGAAAAATAAAAAAGGGGAAATCTGTAAGAGTCTCTAGCAACATTTTAATTGATTACTCATATATATATATATATTATATCTAAAAAATAGTGTTCACAGTTGCTTTTAGTGATACGCTTTTTTCCTGTGAGAATGTGGAACTTTATTGAACAACTATTAGCTAAGTTACAAGGAACTAAAAGATTGAGGTGAGATTCATAAACAACCCCAATAGAAAACAGTCTTTCTACTACTTTACCACAAAAGAGGGAGGAAAAGTTAGGTTAAACAGAGATTTGTTTCACCATTGCCAAATCAAGTACGCTAACTCATGAAAAATAAAATTCCGTTGCTGATGTAGTTCGCTTAGGCCTCATTCTGTTGAGGGGTTTAGACCAATCCATGAGGAGATGTGATGCTCATTCCAGGTGGTGTCACAGCGTATAGGATGGACTAGGGTTTTTCAAAATTCTCTTGCATGTGTACATTCCCTAAGAGCATGCAAAGGTGTTTCTAAAGTATGCGCACTTAGGTCAGAGAAGCCATCTGATACTATCTCTATAAGCTTGAATTCCAATTCTAATTATGAATAACTAAAGAACACATGGCGCTAGAAATTGGGTTGACTATATTTAGACTCATTTTAAGGGAAAAAATAATTTAAATTTTGAATTTTTTTTTTTTTTTAATATTTATTCTGAAACTTGAATTTGGAACTTCTGTAAACAAAGTAGTTGATCAAATTAAGAATATATTTATAAATTTTAAAAACTATTACTTACAAAGAACATAGTTTGTCAATTTTTTTTAAAAATGTTTTATCTGCCTGTTATGATGAGATATTGGACAAATGAAAAAATTAAATTCATTAATGAAATCAATATTATTTTCTAGATAAAATTTTAATCAGGTAATGTCCTATTATTTAATGTTCATAATGGTATCGGGAAGACATCGGATGTGTAGTATAGATGTATTGTTTTTATGTGCTTGCTGGTGGTACAGGTCTTCTCTTTGCTGGATACGCAAACATTATGTTATGCCGCTGCTGCGTGTTCTTTCTTTAACAAGTGTGCTGCGGACCCTGTGTGCTATGCAAACATTGATTTGACCAGTGTCATTCCGAAGGTCAATAATACTGTAGTTTCAACAATGGTTCATCGAGCTGGAAGATCTTTTCAGTAAGAAATTTTGACACTTGCATCATGGGCTATGTCCTCTATTCCTAACTCCTTTGTTATATGCAATAGAGCTGCTCCCTTGTTAAGCTTTATGACCATCATCTATGGTCTTTATCTTCTGTAGATGCAGTTTGTGGATTATGATCTTGATAAAAGCAGTCTTAGTTGCTTGTTGAGAGACTATTATCAAGAATGGTTTGATTAAAATATTTGTGATGAGTAATCCTGCTTAGGCTAGATTATCTCTACAAGCCTTGCGATGTTGACTACTTGCCATTAGTTTTTCTGATGTGGTAAGGTAATCTGTTGCATGGCCATTATACTTCGTTTGTCTTTCATTTTATAGATCTCTTAAACTTGGCCTTGTCCCTGGCCCAATTGCATCGGTTGGATCTTCTCAATCATTAGTTTATACTATGAGGAATTCCACTGATCCATCAGGGTTTTCATGGACTGATAAGAGATCGAGACAAGGGAAAGAGTCATCAGTCCTTACAAGGTCTTGTTTGGCACCATTAACTGCTAATGATGGTACTCAAGGGTATTACTCCTTTTCTTCTTCTTTCTTTCTTTTTTTAATTTAATTTTATTATATTGTATTATATATATATATTAATTTAAAAAAAATATTTTTTTAATGATAAGATTTGAGGTCTTAAATTCAAATTCATGTAGTCAACCCTCCATTCTCTCTAGGGCGCTGCTGAGGAAGCTTCACCTTTATAATATTGAAAGGATGGATAATACTGCACTTAGTGCTGCATTATCAGCATGCCCTTCTCTGCATGATCTACAAATTGTTGGACTGTAAGTATCTGAAGCTGTCTATTTTACAATTGTTTGTTGGACTTCAAATTCTTTTGGATGGTGCTGAATAACCACAGAGATAGCCATTATAGGGTTCTCCAGTTCCTTATATGCAGTCATTACTAGTACTGCCTGTTTGGTGTTCTTAATCTGTTTCTTGTATTTTTTCTATGACAAAGCATGCATGAGATTGCTTACATTGTGTATTAGATGCACACATTTAGCTACAATTAGTGGGGATCATTTATAAACCTGCTCTCTTGTATAAGAAATCAGAACCGTCTTCCTTCTTTTCCCAGCTGGAGTAGTGAATGATAACCATGTTCAAGTTTAGTTTTTCAGTCTAAATGCTAATTATGTTATCTAAACTAAGTTCATTGGCTAAACAAGAATTACAATCTCTGGAAGCCTAATGCAAAATCTGTCTCTCAAATTGCAAAGAGAGGATAAGTAAGACCAATACAAGCATCTACTGTGACTTGAAGGCTTTTACAGGGACAACTACTTAGTTGTCAAGAGCATGTTTGATCTTTTAAGTGGAGATCATAGTGATACGAGTGATAGTAATACGGGTTTTGTAATTGACAATCAATCTTTTACTGCCAATCTTGGAGCTTCTGTACCTTGCAGGAAATTGCATTTTGATTCTGATGTATCTGGAAGAGAAGCATAATGCCTATTGTAATATGAGTGTATATGATGTTTTTATTCAAAGTATTTATTGTCTTCTGGGAAATATTATCGTATACTGTTTCTGTATTTGGATTTGTGTGTTATGTATGATGATGTTCATATCTTGTAAGATAATTTAGCAACACATGTTCTCTGCTGCTTTGGCTTATTAACATGTAGTTAGTTTTTCTGTGCATTAGTCATGTTGAACTGAGGCTGACACTGGAGTCAGTGAGCAAATATTGTCCCCTGATAACTCGATTGTTCTTTGAATCTTCAAAGACAGGTTATTACTACTCTCCTCTTGTTCTCCTTTCATCTTACTGCAATATTTTCCGCTTACTTTGGTTCTCTGTGTATAGGGAGAGATGACAGTTTGAAGTTGCCAACATGCAATGAATTTGTCTACAACTGTCCTAATCTGTCATCATTGGCACTGAGGGGATTTAAACTACCTGACTACAAGGCTCGCCTACTTGTCAAGGTGTGTACTTTTGACTGGCGCGTGAACTTACTTTGCTGTTGAAGGCTCTTTCTGGTCATTTTCCACCTTGAAGCAAGATCAAATTTGTAATGGAACCCGTGTTTGGGGCTTTGGTTATATGAAATTTCCACTTGGCAGTTTTTTTTTTTTTTAATCAAAGGCTAATTTTTGTCTATTGATTATAGGAACTAATCTCAATCTAATTTTTCTTTTTCCTGTATCTTCGTTAACTGGGGTTGCTTTAGAATTGCAAACTCATTTATGTAGTACTTCATACAGAGTTGCATAATTCTGTTTATGCTGACTTCATTTGTTTGATGTAACACTCGTGTGTAGTTAGGCATCAATGGTAAAACTAGAGTCTGAAATAATCGCCAGGAATGGTAAAGACAGTCAATTCTATTGAAAAAAAAAAAGAAAAAAAGAATGTATTTTTAATGTGTAATGTCTCAGCAGGGATTTCGGAAACTGAAGTATGTTGACTTCTCAACATCATATTCAATCACTGGTGCTTTTCTCAAGTACGTTTCTCCTGTATCACCATGTTATGAGTGTTGGAAGCTTTGTTGGGCATGATTAAATTTATTTCTTAATTTATTAGGAACCTTGGAGGCACTGCAGGGGGGAGTCTACTTGAGGTTCTGATATTGCGTGACTGTATGCATCTAAAAGAAGTAAGGATTGTTGACTGTTGATTTCTTCCTTCCAGTTAGGTCTCTCTTCCTCTTTAAATTTATATTATTTTTGCAGGTGGAAGTTACACGCTTATTTTCAGCAGTTCTTTTGGAGGATTTCAAACGACTTAAATATATTGTGGGTTCATTTAGTACTCCTTCCAGTTCATATTTTCACCATCTACATATTTAGTTAAAACTTTCGCAAATTCCAAACAGGACATATCCAATCGGGAAGGTTTAGCACCAGATGGTGACTGGTTTAGGAGATGTTGTAGCGCAAGGTCACATGTTCTTCAGAATTTGATTTCAGGTGCATAAATAAATGGATCTATTTGTTAATCCTAAGAGTGATGAGGTGGTATACTTGCAGCTTTATTCCTGTGGAGCGATTACAAGAAGAGAGGCCTGAATTAGTTATTGTGGCTGAATTCCCTGAAGAAAGGTAGGCTGTTTCAGTTGCTTAGCTAGTTTCTTGCCTACATTCACAGAATTAAGCTGGCATAGAAATCATTAAAACACCTTCCCGCACCCTTTTTTATTTTTTTGGTTTGTTGGGCTTGTCATGCAGTTATATTGAGGATGAGCAAATGATGGGAAGTGATATCAACAATGATTCATGGCAAAGTCCATCATCATCTGGTAGCTCAAGCTTTATCAGTATATCTGACATGAGTTACAGTAGTGACCAAGGCAGTGGTGAGGACAGTCAAGATGGGAGTTTGAGCATTTCCGATGAAAGTTCAGATGAATCGGAATCTGTGTCTGGCTAATATTGATCTTGTTAGGGAAGTATGGATTGTCCCGTTGCTCTGCTGAAACAATTTTGGTACTCTTCTCTCTTTCCTTCTCACCTACATTTTATAACTTGTGTTTTTCTTCTTCCTGCACCACTATGCTTGTTATTCCGGCTAGAATGTTCCAACAAGCTCAAAAAAATGTTTATTTGGACCTTCTGAGAGCTCATGACTATGTGTGACATAACATTCAGTAAATTTTTTGACAAATGAAAAATATTTATGTGGAACCAACAGATCTGTATTTCTTACATGGTTGGTATTTTAGATTATATGTTGCCTTCACTTGTTAGATAGGTTTGACTTAAGAAAAAGTCTGCTCAATTTGGTTTTTGGTGAAACTAGTGATGGTATAACAGGCTAACTTTATTTTATACTTTCTTTTAAGATGCTTTGATTACTTTTACATTACTTTGAAGTCACCCAACACTACCAAATTTGTGCATGAAAGATTTGCGATTTGCAGCTTAAAGAGAACAAGATTTTGGAACTTTTTAGGCAACTTCATCTTTTTTTGAAAGCATCAATGCAATACTGAATTTGGTTGTTGAGTTTGGATGACATACATGTGTTGTGAATGTGTTGGTGGTGAGATTGTTTCCTTTTTCTTTTCCCCTTGTCTCTCTCTTTTCAGGGTGAAATGAAATTAGGCCCTCAAAATATACAAAATTTTCAGTTATGTGCTTAATTTTGAAGTTTCAATTTAGTCTCTTTAAGTTTGCAAAGATTATTATTGTTATTTTTTTACCAAATACTACAAAACTATGTATTTTAGCATACCTTTTTGTGAAAAAGCTACCATTTAAATCCGTCCATGCTTCTACAAAAGTTCATTATTAAAATTTCGAATGTTTTAAACATGGAAGGGTGTCAAAACTCAAGGACTTAATCAAAGCATTTTACAATCTGGAGGGGGTAATTTGAGTTGCACCTATTTCCGAAAAGTTGACAAGATTTATACTTTAAATAATAATTTTAATACTTCTTTCTTGTTTTCTGTTCATTTAATGTGGTTTCAAGTATAAATGCATCAGTAGTTTGTTTCCTCCTGCTTCAGGTTGATAAAGTCAAAGCTGACCAACTGATGAGACATGATTAATCCATGACTAGTGGGGGCTTGGTTGTACAGGAACTTGATAAATTTCATTGTGGATTAGCAGTGTTCTTGTTAGCATTCTCATGCTTCTAACAAATTTGGGGTCCATTTGGACAGGAATTATTTCTAGAAAAAATTGTACTTAAATTTTGGTAGGAAATTAAATTAGATGTATTTTATAAATTTTAACATTTGAAATCTCTATAGTTAAATATTTAAAATTTATTTAATACACTTGAAAATTTACTTTCTAAATAAATAAATAAAAATATGATGTGTATTTTGACTCGATATATTTGTTGCCCAAATACACCCTTAGCTGCTTCATGCTATTTTATTCAGGAGAAAAACACTTTCGGATGCTGTAATATGGTGCCAAGCTCATATGATTCAGCATGTCACCGTGTTTTCTAAACCTCGTGCCTTTTTTCTTAGATGTGGTAATTTATTTGCTGCCAAATGTGTCAAATAGATGAGGTGAACATTGGCAGTTGGATCACAGAATTCTGTTGAAAGTTCATGATGAACTATGATAAACTTATGGTACAACTAATTCTTGTCTTTTGTGTACTCATCACGTGTGGACTTGGTGATTCTGATTTTTAGGGGGGAAAAACAGAAAAAGAACAGGAAAGACAGACTTTTAGGAATAGAAATTCACTGATATTTTGCAGCAGTTTCTTACACTCGCCACAGATGGTACCCTCTGTTGTGACTGGGGATGTTTAGTGATCTTTGGGCACGTATGTTTTACATTTTCTGTAAATTTGGGTTACCGAAACCTAACTTGTAGAAGCCCTGAGAGGTTTAGTTGCAATGTTTGTTGGTGGGGGTAATAGATTGGCAAATTCTTTAGTAGCAGCTTATGAGGGGCTATTTAACAGGCTCTTCTGCAGGAGGTGTAAGGGAAGAGAGAGGAAAGTTATAATGGCACTAAGAAGCAAAATTTTGTTTGATGGTGATGAGAAATACATGGATGGACATCTGTCTATGCGTAACAAAGTATCTGGTTTCAGTAAACTTAGCCTTGAACTTCGAAGGGGGTGAATAACAGCATCATATGTCAACCTGGATCAGAATATAACAATTTTCTTGCTGGAATTTAAGGTCAGCTGTCTCCTCCCCAAAAATGTCTTCTATTTTACAATTGTTTCGCGCAAGTTTGTAAGCATGGAATTGGGTATG
>JAXGGT010000131.1:2549951-2565849 GCA_035583425.1 Marsdenia floribunda | reverse complement strand
CCATCATTTTTCATAGCATACTATATATGTAGTATTTAGCCCCCCATTTTTCTCCAGCTCGTGGTTCTGGTTTGGTCGAACAATGGGTTCCAGAGAGGAAGGGAGCAGCAATTTAGGGTTCGGATAACGGCGGTGAACTTGGCGGGGTAGAATTTTTTGCTAAGGGAGAAGCGTACTTACGGAAAATACCCTTTTCGGATATGAACTTGAATCAAATGGGGATGGGTTTTTACATGGGTCATAGGTTTTTGTTTAATTTCCAAAAATACCCTTCCTATTTTAAAAAAAAATAAAAAATTACCGGTAACCTAATGTTAAACCAGCCAAAGGACCAATTTTGAATGTTAAAAATAATTTGGGGATGACATTTGGCCAAAAATAAAGTTTAGGGACTAAACTGACTTCCCGAAAATAGTTCTGGGACTGAACTGGCTATTGTCCCATAAAAGAAAACAACTAATTAAAACCCTCAAAGAAAGGAAAGTTTCATTCTTTTCCTTTTCTTCACAAGGAGATAGTTTTTATTCACTAAATATTTTTCTTCAACCTTATTCCTCCTCGTCAAGAAGGATTAGCTCAATGGTAGCATCCTCGCTTATTATTCGAAAAATCATAAGTTCAAGACATTTCAAAAGAAAAAATGCTTCAAAATTTCAAAAAAAAAAAAAAAGAAAAAAGAAAAAAGACCTTATTCCTCCTTTTCTTTGAATATTTTTCTTCATCCTTTTATAAATATCTTTATAAATTAAAATTACATTAAATTTTTAATAATATATTATATTATTTATAATAAATATTTTTAATTTTTAAATTATGACGTCACAGATTTAATTACAATTGGACTATTAAACAGTAAATTCCTAATGATTTTCGGTCCGATTATGAAAACATTGACATAACGTATGTAAATTCAAGATATAATTTAATATTTTTAAACAAAATATACTTTAATTAAAAAAAAAAACAAAACAAAAAAACAAAAAATTAAGGGTATAAAAACTAAAAATATATATATATATATATATATATATATTAAACAAAACTTTAATTTAGAAATTAGACAATAAATAAACTAAAACAATACAAAAAGAAATGTGTAATTTAATTAATTACAACTCTACGAACTTATGAATTTGATTCTAGATATAAAAATTAATCTCAAATAAATATTAAAATAATTAAATTTGACAAATATATTTGACAAATAAATTTAAATTTTTTTATTAGTATAAACGAATTCTTATTTATTTTTATTTCCTTGATTAAATTCTTATTTTTACAGTATGAATAATTAGATCATTATATTTTATTTTTAACTTTTTAATCTCTAAATTATTTTTATTTTAATGAATTATATTAATATTTTAAAAAATAATATATCACGTGCAAAACATATAAAATTTTTAGTATGTATAGAAATGTGAATGAATGAGTATAATATAGTGTGTGTATATATACATACATTACATAAATCAAACGGAAAGGAGAAAGAGAGGACATGAAATTAGAACTACGTTTTACTGGTAAACATAAGGCTGTTGATTCTTTTATGTTCCTTGAAAAATAATAACTGTACCCCCCGTGGTTGAGACCTGCTATGTCACAATCCTCAATATCCTCCTCATTTGAAGCAACAGACCGGTAAGAAATCTTTCAAATTCAAGCAAACCTTTTGAGTCTGTTTGGAACTGACATATCGTATTCTCTGACTCATTTCCCTTTTAGCTATCTAGGTTTGTCAAAAACACATAAACAGTAATTTAATCACAGGACATTGTTCCACTGGATTTCCTATTGGTAAAATAGTATTTTCCCTTTACAATGTAGTATAGAGAGAAAGAGAAGCAAAAAAGGACTCTGAATATCTATCTTTTTTTAATATGCATATACCATGTATTAGGAACCTAAAATATTATATAAATTCATTTGATGTCACAATGTCAGTCCCGAAAGCCTCATGAATGCGGGTATATGCTTGGACTAATAGACTTATCTTGACTTGAAGTAAAAGCCTACAGAAGAAATTGTGATGGAAGTGCTTCTTGGTTAAGAAGGATATATGCATGTATATACACACATATATAAGGAAGCTTTTCCTTTTTCATAATTAATAAAATATAATTAGTCTTGGCAAAATATAGTGAAAAAAACAAATGAGAATTGAAAATACCCACCAAAAATAGCTGCATCCTCAAGGTCCATCATGGCTTTTACTCTGATGATCCTGCAACACCGTGTAACAATACTCATTTTCAGATTTAACTCTTAATGGAAGGGAAGGAAAAGTTTAGGATCGAGTGTAGATGAGAAAAGCCTTTACGGCCAGGAAAGGACCAAAAGATCAAACATACACCAAGACAATAGCCTTAGAACCATTATTGTCAATATTCTTTTATTCTATTGAACAGCTTCAAAAATGCTAAAGTGAATTAAAAAAGAGTCCTTTGCATCATTATTATTTATCACTTGAATTTTCCACCATGCCTGGCAGCTGGGTATTGCAGCTACACCTCCTGATTTGTCAGGTATAGAATGAAGAAAGGCACTGATCTTATGAAATACCGCTTGCTGGCACAGTATGATGTTGGGTGAATGTGAATTGAACCTCCAGAAAGAAAATACTACAACTTATTCAATCACATGGAGCATTCCTTTATCATTTTCCATACCACAGACCTAAATCAACAGAAGATGATTTTTTCTATTTGAGCCTCTAGTATCCTTAAAATTAGTATCCACAAGGTTATCTAGTAATGTAAACCCCAGAGTCCACTATAGAAATCTCAATTTCAAGCCTAAAGGACGTATAAACACTCAAGTGGTGAGAGTTGTCTGTTCTCATGGCCTAGTTGAAGTACATGTCACAATTCTACTATTGAAGGCATAAACTGAGTTAGATCCCTAGATCATGAAGAAGGATATCCTAAAAAGAACCATAAT
Organism: Marsdenia floribunda; assembly: GCA_035583425.1. Classification (NCBI taxonomy): domain Eukaryota; kingdom Viridiplantae; phylum Streptophyta; class Magnoliopsida; order Gentianales; family Apocynaceae; genus Marsdenia; species Marsdenia floribunda. The sequence goes on along the minus strand of JAXGGT010000131.1, from coordinate 2,562,909 downwards.
TCCGTTCAGGGACCAGGTTCTGGTACTATGTTTCCTAGCATTAAACTAACATGGTCAAGTCCTCAACGTAACCCCTTATTGTTTTGTTTCACCCAATAAAAATCCTTGCGTTCCATTTCCTTTCAAAAAGCAACCAGAATTGTGATGATTTATGCCTTCATATCAGAAAGCATGCCTAATTTCTCCTTCCCAAGAGTACTTGATCAAATAGAATAGGCTCTTATCACATACTTCCCTATTGTAAAATTGACTTATGTTCACAGAGGAAGAAATTATACAGAAGCAGAATAATTAGATCACATGAACCCATTTCTTGAATTCATATGCTATATTTGACATCCCAAATCCAGGCTAGACATGAAATAGTCATATACAACCTCGCAGAAAATGTAAAATATGGCTCATAACCCATTGGCTACTAACCCATTTGAGAAAAAAGATAAAACATTGAACATGAGCTCAAAAGTCAAGAATTCAAGTGTACCTTTATGATGACGGAATAAGTGACATCTTATTCTTTCAAACTGATCAACAACAGGTTTAGTGCTGGAAAAAATTGCATTTCTTATATTAGACATATCTATGCCCTTCTCCAAAGGATTCCCAATCCTGAAGCTTTGAAACGTTTCATAAGCTTCCTGTTGCAAGCCACAGATGCGTGGTCTGAAGTTAGACCAACCATCTGAAGCATAACTTCTCATGTCAAGTAGACAGTTGGATCGAGCAATCCCTATAGCGCTACTCTTAGTTGCCGAGAGAGCTGCAAAAGGAAAATAGATACTAACATCAACTGAAACAGTTAACAAGGTTTGAAACTTGAAACTATGACCAAACAGATATCTTTAGTCTCATTTTATCAGCCATATGAAAAACATTAGTAAGTCATAGATGAGTTCTAATGCACACATCATCATTATAACCTCAAACAGATTTTGGTTCAAACATGTAAAATAAAAAGGAAAAGGTGACAACAGGCATCCACATTTAATAATTCATCGAGGCCTTTCACCTAGAAGTTTTATGAACCCCCTCTACTTTACAAATCAGTGTACACAATACACTAAAAATTCAATTCAATTAAATCTTCCCAGAAACTACAGTAATACATACTATCATTAAAAAAAAAAAAAAAAAAAATGATGAAATGTACCCTTGTAAGGAGTTGTATAGACATAATTAGATGGAAGACCAATGCCAAAACCTAAAAAAGTGAAGCCAACACTGAATCCAACACCACAGCCAGCACCAACATAACCAACCACCTCAGGTCCAAATCCAGGACCCCATCCAACTCCACAACCAATGCCTATACCCATGCCCCAGAAGGCTCCGGTTGTTGGATGCACAGGGTTCCATCTTTCGTATCTTCGAAACAGCCCTTTGATGATCATTTCTACCTGCAACTTTACTAGTTCCCAAAAATGCATAATATTAGCCATTAGCTCAGTTATGAACCCAAAAAAAAAACACTCCAGTATGAAAAATTATTCCAACAGCTAAAAAATCAGATACCAAAAGATTAAAATTGTAAAAAGCTCCAGAAATTTTTACTTCACCGTCAATCAAGTAGAAGGTTTGAGGGAATTGAGAAGAAAAGCGCCAATGGAGTGAAGTGATGAATAGTTACGAGAATTTTTTTTTTTTTGAAATGGATACAAAAATCACTATTGTGATGAGGACTGAGTTCACCACTGGTTTGGTATATCTGGGTGGCCTGAGGAAACAAAAAGCCCGCTTGGATGGTCGGAGGCTGGAAGCTTTATCTTATTTGGATTGGGCTTCTTTGTTTTAGTTGTAGGATACCATATATTGATGATGTTGGACCCACTTAATAAACCCTTGGTTTGCTTAGAAGTGGGTAAGTCCTTGTGAATGTACCACATGATCTTTGGTTCAATAGTATAAAACATTCGCTTCATGCAAAAATTATTGGATTTGATTCTAGATGTAAAATTCATATATTATCAAAAAAAAAAATTTGTGAATGTTAGGCAAGATTATGAGTTCGACACTTACTGTAAATATCATATAAGAGTCAATATAAGGTCTTCCCGAACAAGAATTAGACTCTACGAGCGCAATTCAGACTGAATCCAAATTAATCGAAACAGTGACTTTGAATGCCAAATGGTTTAACCAAAAAAAAGTATTAAATTGGCCTCAGCGCAATACATTGTAGGAGAATTAAAAATAATATTACCTAGCATGGAAGGAAAAAAAAAAAAAAATAGACCAATTGAAAGTTTTATAATTTTATTTTAACATATTGAAAATTTTGAATTTTTAATGTTTTAAATTCATAAATATTTTGCTAAATTTACATGAAATAAACCTTATTTAAGAAACCAATAAAAAATATTATAAGAATTAAGTACAATATAAATAATTACTTGCCATTCTTTAAGGTGTCATTAAGATCTCATATTTACCGCTTAAGAAAGAAAAAATTCTTTGTTTCAATCACAGATATTGATTGTCAATTTTATTTTATTATCTCCCTCCAAAGAAATCTCTCTGGTTTCTGAGATGTTTCTCTCTCTAGACTTCGTCGTGTTTCTCGACCTCTGCAATTGAAACTATGGAGGACAGGGACACTCACGTAGCTCAACTTCCAGACAAACAGGATCCTATTGTACGCAGCTCAAAGAAACACAAGTTCACTATCGTAGATAATGGTACCATAGCTGACTCAGACATACTTGTGGAGGACGCACCTCAAGACCACCCATGGTTGAACCCCCAAATGTTTGGAATGCCGGTTTCTTTGCAGAAGTAGTTCAACAACATTCGGAGGAACGCTCGCCTTTCCCTTTCTATATGGGAGACGATGATGAAGAAAAATATGAGTGGGTAGATGAGCTCTTCAACTCAGAGGAAATGATGACGAAGGACATTCCTCCAGGGGGACCAGTGGAGATCTCCAAGGAAAAGTATTTGACTCTCTTCCAACTATGGAGGGGTGCACTCATTCTGAAACTGTTGGGCAAAACTCTTTCCCTCAAAGTAATGAACCAATGAGTCCGGTCTCTTTGGAATCTAGAGAGGGGATTCCAGTTGATTGATCTTGATGAGGGCTATTTCATCGCTAGATTTTTCTCTAGGGAGGACTATTTTCATGTCTTGGAAGGAGGTCCCTAGATCATTTTAGGCCACTACCTCACAGTGTCCAAATGGCGCCCAAACTTCCGACACGGTGAGAAGACTGTGTCAACTACACTGGTTTAAGTTAGATTCCCCAAAGTGCCGATGGAATTATTCGACGAAGAGATTCTGCATACTATGGGATATATAGTGGGAAGGACTGTCAAGATTAACGAGATTATGTTGGATGCCTACCGTGGGAGATACGCTCGTGTATGCATTGAAATTGACCTTAGTGTGCCTTTACTATCGTCCATAACTGTTATGGGTCGACCTCAAAGAGTTGAATATGAGGGACTACATTTAATTTGTTTTGAATGTGGCAGATACGGTCATAGGCTAGAATAGTGCCCATCGAAGCTTCCTCCTGTGCCAACGGGGAACCCCCAATAGGAACTGAACCTGGAAGCCACGTCCAAATTTGGGCCTTGGATGATGCCAAAACACCCATGTCACCAACAGAAATCAGGTGACTTCCGACTGCGTGCACAGTAGTCCTAACAGTTTCAGTCCAAGGACCCTCTGTAGGATGAAACCCTACCAACTATGGGCCCCTTGAAGCAAGTGCCCGTGTCTGCTGAACGACTTGCCAACCTACCATCAACCCAGCCCCAACAACAAGCCCACCGTTCGACCCATTGACAATCCAAGTTTAGTGTGTTAGACGGGCTAGAACAAGTTGTGGTCTCACTTAGGCAGCAAGTTCAAGCCTTAACAAACCCAACTACCTCTGCAGCATTAGGTGCAGCCCATGATGCGGGGGGTCAAACCAGGAAGCAAAAGATCCCAACTCATAACTTGGTTCAAACTTTTGGACACGGACCCACTTCTGGCCAGCAAGCCTCCCTAAGTGCACCTCATACCAAATTAACTAGAAATGAATGAATCCCTCTTAAAGAAGTTTCAAACAGTGTGGCTAGCCCAGCCCATTTGCTGCTCCCGACAGCACACTCTGGTCGCCCAAACTAGACCTCTTCAAATAGTAGCGGCTACAGTAGGAAGGGTGAAGCCTCGAGTACTTCTAAAGTAGCCCTAGACACCCAGCCGCCGCATGGTAGGTCGAAATGGAAATAGAAAGGGGATGCCATGCAATTGGACCTTTCTTCCCACCAAGTAGGCACAATAAAGGGACAATTTCAGTCTAGGAACAGGTCAGTGGAGCTAGGTTTGCTTCCCCCCTCTACCTCCTCATGACTCTCCCAACAATTATAGGATGGAACTTCCGGGGTGCCAGTTCCGCATGCTCCGTCAAACACCTCAAAGATCTGCTTAAATGTTACTCACCTGATATACTGGTGCTTTTGGAAACTCAAGTACCGAGCTTGTATGTGAACAGTATTATCGCTAATTTCCCCTTTACTGATCTCATTTGTTCTGAGGCTAATGGGTTTGTGGGGGGAATATGGATATTTTGGAATAATGCATGTGTGCGGTTAGAGGCGTTGACTGTTAATGATCAGTTTGTTAATGTGTTGGTGCATCGTAATCATCGAGATATCTGGTTCCTCATGGCAGTGTATGCATCACCAAGGCCCACTTTCGTTCGTAACTATGGAACTATCATGATAGATTAGGCAGGATTATCCCAATTCTGTGGCTGGTCATTGGCAACTCTAACCAGGTTCTATGCTCCGAAGAAAAGAAAAGTGGCCAACCGGTGAACCAGCAGAGGGTGTCGGCTTTCAACAGTATGATCATGAACTGTGCTCTTGTGGACATGGGCTATTCTGGGTCCCCATTTACTTGGACCAATATGCGGGCTGGGTTGGAAAATATTCAACAACACCTTGATGGGGCACTTTGCAACCACAAATGGGTCATCAAATTCCCTGGGTACCGCGTTGTTCATCTTCCACGGACTAGGTCCGATCACTCTCCACTGTTAGTCCAAGAGAAGTTACATGCCCATGCAGCCCGCCAGACTCGACCCTTCAAAGTCCTCATGGCTTAGTTTACGCATCTGTAGTTTGAAGAGCTAGTCACTCAATCCTGGCAAAGACCGGAGGCAACATCGTTGTAGGACACTTTGCACTACTTTCGAGCAGCTTCCATACATTGGAATAAATATAGTTTTGGAAGTATTTTGGAGCGAAAACAACGTTGTCGGGCTAGGCTAGGAGGGATTCAAAGGAATCTTAGTGAGGGAGACTCTAGTTACCTTCGACGGCTTGAAAGGGAACTGAGATTCGAGTATGACCAGATTTTATATCAGGAGGACCTACTATTGCAACAAAAATCTCATGTGACTTGGATTAGTGATGGCGAGAGGAACACGAGGTTTTTCCACTTGACGACCCTCATTCGAAGGAAAAGAAATTACACCTCCAGGTTGAAAGGCATCAACGGTGAGTGGTGAACATGGCCCGAATATTCTATGAGCAGCTATAAACTCGATAGCCATGTTTGCCTTGCCAAGCACATGATTGGGCTTTCCCTCATTTGCCTCGTAGAGATTGTTATTGGCTTAACAGAGAGGTCACGGCCTAGGAAGTCAAGGCTGCCATCTCTCAAATAGGTCCTAACAAAGCTCCTGGCCCAGATGGATTTCCCCAGAATTTCCTCCAAAAGTATTGGCACGTAGTAGGCCCTTCGGTGATGGAGTTCCTACTTGATATTTTTAGGAGTGGTTACTTCCAAAGGGCTTGAATGATTCTAGCATTTGCCTCATTCCCAAATTGTCAGCCCCAAAGTCCTTGAGCCAATTTTGCCCGATCTCATTATGCAATGTATTGGTCAAGGTGATATCCAAGGTCCTGGCAAATTGTTTGAAGCCACTTATGGAGAAACTTACAGGCAGACAACAATCAAGCTTTATCCCGAGGAGGAGCACATTGGAGAACATCTTGGTGGCGCAAGAAACCATTCATTCACTCTCTAGGAGGAAGGGAAGGAATAAGGGCTTTATCCTCAAGGTGAACCTCAAAAAGGCATACGATCGCATTAATTGGGGTTTCTTGTCACGAGTACTTGAATTCTCAGGCTTCAAAGAGGATTTTTGAAATCTCATCATAGGCTGCATTTCATCTACAACTTTGGTCGTGTGTTGGAACGGGGAGACTCTTCCTTCCTTTACACCATCTCGGGGGTTACACCAAGGCGACCCTCTCTCACCCTACTTGTTCGTGCTATGCATGGAGGTTTTAAGCCAACAAATCACGAAAGTTGTGGTTGCTAAGGGATGGAGACTAGTGCAAATCACTAGAGGTGGTCCAGTGGTATCCCATGTTTTCTTCGCCAACGACCTTTTACTATTTGGAGAAGCCTCCTTCTCCTAAGCACGCCTCATGGAATGTTTGGTTGCAAACTTCTGCAGGATCTTCGGACAGCGGGTAAACAGAGGGAAATCACGAATTTAGTTTTCGCATAACACACCTACTTATTTGAGGAACTCCATTTGCTCAGAGTTTGGAGTACTGCCTATGGGTAACCTTGGGATATATTTGGGTGTCCGCTAGTTCATGGACGCACAACGAGGAAAAGCTATCAATACCTCTTGGATCGTGTTAGGCAAAAACTGGCCAGCTAGAAGGTTGCCACCCTCTCACAGGCTGCCTGAACAATATTGGTAAATTAATATGACATTTTCAGCCCTACCTCAATATGTTATGCAAACAACGGCTATTTCAAAGATGCTTCTACAAGCTATGGAGAAACTATGTTGGCAATTTTTTTGGGGCGAGGTGGCTAGCTCCCGGAGAATTCGCATGCTGTCTTGGGATAAACTTTGTCTTCTAAGAGATCAAGCAAGTTTGGCAATTCCGAATCTTGGGCAGGTGAATCAAGCATTACTTGCTAAACTCATTTGGAGATTGGTTAAGCACCCTATGGACTTGAGCTGCTGCATTCTACACTCGAAGCATGGAGGCTAGACAGCACTAGTAGCTGGAACTCATCGCACCAATAGCTCCCATATTTGGAAAAGTCTAACTGGAGCCAGTAAACTGGTCCAACAGGGCCTACAATGGTGAGTTGCATATGGAACTCGCATGCTGTTCTGGTTAGACAATTGGCTGGTAAAGGATCCACTCACGGCTTTGGCTATTCGAGAGATTCCTACAGAGCAACTCTTCACTACTGTCAATCAGTTATGGGACCCCATTCGAGGCTGGAAAATTCATTTGCTGGAGACTCTGCTACCAACCATAGTACTTCAGACTTTGTGTGCTGTTAACTTGGATCATGGCAGCAATATTGCAGATGTCCCAATGTGGACTCTCACCCAAGATGGTAACTTTTCAATACGTTCTGTACGAAATCTCCTGCGCAGTGTTCACGGCCTAGGACAACAAAAACCATGGCGCATAATCTGGAAGTTCCAGGGCCTAGCTAGAGCTTCCTTCACTTTGTGGGCGGCCCTCCATGAAGCCCTGCCAACAGTGAAGTTCCTATGGCGGAGGACAGTGTGTGCATCTCTAACCTGTTGCTGGTGTAATTGCGCTAATCAATCTATCCTGCACCTCTTGAGGGATTGCAGATTGGCTAGTCGAGTATGGAGAGTAGTAGGAGCAGGTAATCTGATGGAAAACTTTTTTGCTGAAATAGAGGTGATCCGCTGGACTTCGAGGAATCTACGGAGAACGAGTCAGATAAACTCTTCCTTCCCTAATTGGGACTATGTATTTAGACAAACATTACACGATTTATGGATTAACCATACCATGGGCATTCATAGGCCTAATTTATTTTTGACAGAACCCTTCGCCTTGGCTGAAAGAATTCTCTGGAAGGTTTTTAAAGTTCTTTCAACTTGGAATAGGGTCTCTGATTAGTTAGGATACCAGTCTAGGTGCTTTGTTTATGCAAGTTAGGTCACTAACAGATCTGTAATTATATTTCAGTAATAGAAATGATCCGGTTTCTACCACAAAAGAAATTTTTTTTTTTTTTTGGAAATTATTGATTGTCAATTAAATGGATAAAATTTGCCCAAATTATTAATATACGAAATAAAATGATATACCCAAAAAAAAAATTCTAATAGTTAAAAGGATCCAATTTGTCAATTTGTCTAAAACAATTTGATTTTAAAAAGTAGTATGCAGAAGCCATATTCAGAAAGACGCCAGAAAGCATTCAAGCCCATTTATTCTGCAGAAGTTTGATGCTGAGTTTGCACTTAACAAGAACATCAAATTTACTATTTTACCCCTCAACATCATCAAACCCAAACAACAATATCATTTTTCAGCTGTCCATAAGATTAAAAGGAAAAAAAAAAAAGGTACAATGATTTAGAAGCAAACAGCATAAACGGTTGCTTGGAGTTATTCCAACACAAAGCTTTTCCCCTTCCTCTCTCAAGCCTCTGCTCATCAACAAAAAAAAAAAAAAAAAAAGAGGAAATGATTGCAATTGGATCTCTCTTTAAATTGTTCTGGTATGGATATATTAATGTGCAGAGTTAAATCAGGATGTGCTTTAGAACTCACCGTCTGACGAACAACCTCTTCTTGATGAGAATTCAGAGGGAACCATTGGAATGGAGATCGATAGCTGAGTCGTAGAGAATGTGCTGCTCTTATCTGATCTGCTTCCATCAAGATTGGACCATGATTCTTTAGCTGTAGGCCACTCGTCAAAGAAATGACGCATAGAATGTTGTTGCTCTTGCTTCGCCGTCCCAGTTGGTGAACCGACCTCACCACCGAAGAAGCAATGCTGTTGCCTCTGCTTTGACATTGTAGAAGAATCCACCATCATGGGATTGTAGGCTTGAGCCATGTGCAGTTCAGATGACTGCCCCAGCAGTTGGGGATCATTTTTTGATTTTAGTAAGGAGCTTGAGGATACTTGAGAAGGAAGTAGACGCCACGTGTTGCTTGCATTAGAAACCATCCCTAGACTTCCTCCCACACTTCCAGAAGCTTCTGGAGAGAAATTTTGAGTGTCTGCATCTGTAGGCAGTCCATGGATATACCTGTAATAATAATAATTTTTTTTTTTTTTTAATAAAAAGTCTTAGAATCAATCTGTCTGGAACATAAATGAAATTTTTGAGCAGCATATTCTGTCATTGCCATTGACTACACACCCCGAGGAAAATTGCAATGAAATGACAAGATATCAATACATATGAAGTTTCATCCCTTCCTTTCCAAAGTACTTTTTAATGATGTCATAAGCTATTAACATGGTACTTCCGAGGAACTTCCAACAACCTATGATTGTCAAATAAATAAATAAAATTACTGAAACTGCAATAACCTTACAAGACCATTAAACATTCTAAGAATCTCTACTCTTAAAATTGTTTTTATCCTGTCTTGTCTGATGGAAGGAATAAAAATCACCTCAACATTGCTACTCCTGTCAGACCACAACTGAAATTTTCAATCGTCTCTAACAACAAAGTCCATCTTACAGAAAATAGGGCTAGAGGAATAGACAAGAAAATTTGAGCCAGATAGACATAAATAATGAACAATAAGAAAAGTCACACTTCCACGGATCTTTGGCTTAATGTCCTCGTAAGGATCTAAATTCGTTATTTGAGGAATAAACAGGCATTCTTTGAAGGTCACCCTACCTTTAGCATTGTTGGAAGCAAACTATTTTTTAGAGCTTAACTGCTGAAATTATAAACTGCAGTTTGATTGCTTAAGTACACAATATGATCCAAAACCACTGCTCAAGTTTCAGCCACCTCTGAATCATATTCAGGTACGAGGTTTGGCTTCAATAAATTGCTTTTGGGCAATTTGGACATTCAAGTTACTCTCTCAGCACAAATAACCAATAGTAGCATGTAACACTCTTGATTGAGGACATTAGGGGGTCCAGAAATATACTCAACCTAAATATGATGATCATTCCAGAATGTCATAGAATCCTGCTTCTAGTGTCTGTCATATACAACAAGTGTAGCGATGATCATGGAGTCTATTTTATAAGTTTTCTTACGCTTAGTTTCGAGATAAAATATTTCTCTTTCTATTACTAGACTAGAGGGGCAAATTGCAGAAGAGTAAACAATAATTTCAAGACTAATTCTCTTCACTTTCATCCAGGTGCTCTGAATTAAACATCAATAATTTGCCAATAGGACATACACTTTCTAAGTGTAGGAAGAATAAAATAGAAGATATTCTAACAGCACAAAGGAATCTCCAAGAATTTTACAATAGTACTAAATTCAGCCATTGTTAGAGGGGGCATTATGCGTGAGAGGAACTTCCATGTTAGACAGTCAAGACCTTGACCAGCTTCACGTGCAGGAATATAAATGAGGCAACAAGAGACGAATAAAAATAGAACTGGTCAGCACATCTAGAGATCAATGACTTTTTACTAGACAAGTTGTGAGTGTCAAGAGTCAATACAATAGAAAAGTAACTACGAACTTTACAAAATTGGAAAATCCAATAGAAGTAGCAGCTGTGCTTCTACTCAATAATTCCCACTCTGGAGCAGAAAAGCACACTGCACATCTCAGATTAAATAGAGAGGTCAATACAAGGATGAATAAAGAATACCTACCGTTTTCCCTCCAAGTGAGAATGAGAGGACACAACTTTAATGGCTAGATTTAATCAAGAGGAAATAATTTTTTAAAAAAGGTAGGGGGTGGGGGAAAGACAGTAGAGTAATTGTATTTGCTAGTGAGATGATTAAATGAGGGGGAAAAAAAAGTCTTTATGCTTATAGGGGGGCCCAAAAATGAAAGTAATTCATCTTTTGGGATGCTAATATTCATCGCCATAGTTTAGCAATCAAATCTAATCAACCTTATTTAAAGGTCCCAAGGATGCAGCTTCAGTGATTATATTGACTGCGATGAGAAACATAATAAGTGAAGAGTATAGAAACAAAAGGATCAAGAAGCCATAAACCTGTGACCCCAAGCCCCACACAAACGACCAACGTAGCCCACGCTTCCAAGTACTCATTCCAAGGTATACGGAAAAGATAACACGACCTGTTAGGCATATCACCAGAAGTTGTACTTGTCCATCAAAGATCAATACTGGTTTAGAAGATGGCAAATTTGGTTCCATTTTCAGAGATAAGCATGCCAGGGACTCACTTTTGCAAACAAAGCATATAATATAACCACCAGGTAATAAATTAGAATTTTCACATAAAGCTAGCATTAAATTACCTATACTCTTTGCTTTCATTTCCATACGGGACGGGCTCGATCTGCAGTTTTGTTGCACTGCTTCCTGAATACAGACTCTCAGAGTTAGTGACAGAATATACAGGCATATGCTGGAAGCTTCCACTGCCACTACTCTGGAAGATTCCACTGCTACTGCTGCTGCCAGTAGCAATGTGTGACATCGCAGTTGATAAGGACTGCGAAGCAGAATGAGATTCCACAGGCTTTCTTGAACGGTTGCGGCCTCGGTGCATGTGCCGCTCACAGTACTTAGAGTCAGGATATGCATCTTTAGAACACCTCCATTTCTTCCCATCTGTTCTCCTGCACCTACCCGGCTCAGGGTCAAATTTCTTTCCATAGTAGGAGCAGTAACCCACTGCAGAACAGCAATGCAAAATCAAGATTCCAGAATGAACTATCACAGCGTGCTTAACATCTAAAACAGCTTGAACCTTGACCAAAAATTGCAGTAAGATAGACCCAGGGCTACTACATTAAACATTTCTTGAAAAGAAAAGGAAATATTGTTTTCTAAACTGAAACTTCAGGCGTCATCTGCATAGGTTATCCAAATAGAGTTAGCAAAGTTTGATTTCTGTTGCTTCTATTAGGAAACTCATATACACACATCCTCGAGATGATTCCAAATCCTGCTTACCTCAGATAAACTATCTTTACTAAAAAGGGAAGCTTTTCGTTTCACATTGTATAAGCAATCAATAATGTAAATCAAGTACACTATCTGCCAACACGAACAATTAGTGCTATTTAACAATAAATTTTTGTCCAAAAAAGTATGATGAAATCAAAACCATCTCCATTTGCAAACCACATGGTGGAGCCGCATCCCCCCAGTTGGTAGGACAGTGGCCATCATACATGACGGGGCCCACTGACCAACAAATAGGGGGCAGCTGATATCCCTTTCTTACACTGTGCAACCCCATTACTGATGATGATTTACTTAAATTAAATGCAAAGACAAATTAGTAAATTCTTGATATATCCCAGCCATTAAAAATCAGAAGATCTCTCCTTTTTTTTTTCCCCCCCTCAAGAAAAGAGAACAGAAACACGTTTAGTACTGGATGCAAGGTATAAATCTCCTATCATTCAAAAACTATACCAACAAAATCTCTGAACCCCAGACAGGATGTAATTTCAGTCGCCAAAACAAAAAGCTCAACAACTTTAGCGAACAAGTTAAGTTAAAAAGGAAGAAGAATCCACATTATAATCCTTTTAAAAAATAAATAAATAAAATAACAAAACAAGCTGAGCTACCTGGGTAGGTAGTGGCTAGGCGAGAGAGACACACAAACCCAAAAAAAAAAAAAAAAAAGACACACACATGCCGTGAGATGGAAATGAAAGGCAAACCTACAGGCAGGATGATGCAAGAATCGAGAGGAAATAGCTTCAAAACTGTGGCGAATAGGGACAACAAGTTCTGGAGGTAGAGGAAGACCAGCCATTAAATACTTATAAATCATAGCTTGATGCTCCAACTCCTGCCACTGCACGGCCGTGAAAGGCGGCCTATAATAACACCCACCTACAGTCAGCGCCATTTACTTGGATGTTTAAATGTTGTGGACATGTCTGTTAATTGGGAAAAGACAACCAAAAGCAGAAACATAAGAGAAGAGAACTTTACAAGTTCCTTAGTCGTATCTGACACTATGTTCACAACATGTCCCTCAACCGAAACAACCA
>JAXGGT010000131.1:2469856-2482570 GCA_035583425.1 Marsdenia floribunda | reverse complement strand
GGGCTGTGGGAGCCGTTGGAGTAGAAGAGGATGGAAGGAGACGTTGGAGGGGGATTGTCTTACCTTTTTACCTCTCTATACCAATGGAATTGTGAGACCTCGAGGATTGGTTGTGCGAGATTGATGCTTCGAAGGAGTAATGGAATCTTTCCTTGGAGAGGGAACCGGAATGCAAAGGATCTTGTCTTTCGCAGAATCCATACTCACCAAATTAGCCCCAGAATTTGGAAGATTAGGGAGATTTTCGATACGGTATCTAGAAGGAGGTGATTGAAGGGGGTGAGAGGTCTTGGGAGGTGATGGTGGCAGATTTTGTGGAGTAGACAAAGGCACTTTCCTAGATGGAGATGGCCGCCCAGTAGCACTGGAATTCTGCTGAACAGAATGAAGTCGCTGTGATGGTGGCTCCGGCATCATCCAAGGGTCGTACCGGTTGGCTTGTGAGGTTGGATCGTCATTACCTGAAGCTGTAGAGGAAGAAAACTGCAGTTGTGAAGAAGATGAGGGAGGGTGTTGTTGGTTACTTGGACATGAATCTGAATTATTACCATAGACACCACATGAAAAACAAATTTGATGCATCCCTTCATAGGCTATATATATTGCCAGTTTCATTCCCCGAATGAAGAGCCAAGGAGTCAAAGGTTGAGAGAGATCGATATCAATGCAAACTCGTGCAAAACGACCACGATCTACATCCAGGGTAGTAGTATCCACTCGTGCAGCCCGCCCTAACAGGTTGCCCAGTTTAAGGAGGACTGTAGCATTGAAGAATTCAATGGGGAGAGCCGAAAAACGAACCAAGACAAGAGTTTTCTTAATTGTGAATTCCTTGGGTTGAAAATTGGGAAACCATGGAGTAATTGTGATAGTGACCCGAGATCATCCAAGGACCGAAATTTAAAACATGCAAATAATCGTCCTTGTCAAAAAAAAGGATCAAGAAGAAGCCACCTTCTAAATCCACTAATTTAAAACCCCAACGAAAGTTCCAAAGATCTTGAAGACGTTGTTGTAGGGATTTAAAAGATATGTTACGACCGAGAAGCTTGAGAATTAAAGCCTTCTTCCATGGTTTCTAGAGTAGTTTGCATTCCTCCGGTTCAAGATGCAACTGTGGTACTTCAGTAGGAATTTCCAAGCCATTATCGTAAGCGTAAAGAGGATTAGAGTACTCACTGTCACACATAATCGGATCCTCCTCATCACTATCCCCATAGTATAAAGAAGGTTGCACAGGTTCCTGAGGAGATGAAGTGAGATCGGGGTGATTTGTTGTATTCATTGGAGGAGGATTATGGTCATGTGTTGCTGGAGGTGATGGAGAAGTGATGAATGGATAGGGGGTGGTACTGGAGATATGGAGTTAGGTAGCCCTGCCTCCAACATGGAGTGATCATCATCTTGTAAGGAGGAAGTTGAATGACGGAGTCTCTTTGCAGCCGGAGAAGCACCTATACTTGTTGTTTCAATCGGTAGTTCTTGTGGCATACTAGTGGCAGAAGCACCAGGAGAGTAGACTACAAGAGCTATCATTATTGAAAGCCCACCTTCCACTATCTCAATTGTTTCCTTTCACATAGAGCATAAATCAAATGAATCAAATTAAACATTGAATATTTGTGCTTGAATTATTTAATTTTTTAACATATTTAATTAGACTCGATTAATGTTTTGAATCTAAAATTTTGTTTGAATTTAATTTATTTAACTATTAAACTAGATTGAGTTCAAGTTTAAGCTCGAATTTAAGTTCTAATCAAAATTATATATAAAAAATATGAATATAAATAATAAAATATTAATATATATATATATATATATAATATAGATATTATAATTTATTCACGAATATTGTTTGAATTTTAAAAAATTTTTAAGTTTGTTTGTTTAATAAACAAATGAACATTAATCAAATATAAACAAGCACGAACGAATTTTGTTCACAAACGGTTTGACTCATTAACAACTCCACTTTCACATTAAATCATCCACAAATTCTTTTGAAAAGTCAAAAGAAAGGGAAATTAAGTCACTTTAGTCATTTATTAGGATTTTAATTTTCTTTTTATTCTCATGATATTATTTTAGCGAGAGTTTTGTTCTACTTTATTCATGTTTTAATTAATTTTTAATCTAATTAAAATTTTATAATTAGTTCATAGTGCCTTCATTTAATTAAAAATTAGCTAAAAATAATATAGATACAAAAATATAATAAAATCATAAAAAAAATCTAATAAATACAAACTAAAAATAATTAATTCTCCAATAAACAAATAAATCAAAATATCAACCTAAACTTTATAATTCTTAAGGAAGACGATTGGGTAGATAAATGCATAAAGGGGAAACGCATGGAATATTACTTGCTTTGTTCGTGGAGATATTGGAGAAATGATCCAACAATAATGAGATCCTATGCATAAAGGGGAAACGCATGGAATATTACTACTGTTATGTCCAATTCATCAAATGAGATCCTATCCAAGCTATTCCTGAAGTAAATACCAAGACTTCTTTGTTCCATTTAGTACTAACAAAAACAGAGTGATCATTGACTTCAATTAATTCATACAGAACGTGTGTTGCATGCAAATCTTGAAAGTGTCATGACCTACACTGACAATCAACAGTCAAACACCAGCGACTCTGATTGCCAGTTGTCCAGCTATCTAGAAGGAAAAGGTCATTAGTAGAGGGAGGCATTTAGCATTTCCTAGAATTATATCTATAAGATGGTTAAAGGTTATTATAACATAAGCTGTAAACTACTACAGAGGAAACAAATATAAATCCTGCATGGAGTAAATAAAACTAAGTTGCCTGATCAAGTTCAGCTGAACCTCTCAATCAATTTAGATGAATGTAGATTGGTTCTACACTCCATAAAAAATAGTAAACACCCCAACCACAAGAATAAAGTAATTTCCTTTTTGAGGATATTCTGTCCTGTTACCCCTACAATCTGAGCATTAAGAGTTCAATGACAAATGTGTTTTTCCTTGTTGTAGGTAACTGTGCCAGTAAATATTTATCCAGACCAATATTCTTCATGATATCTATATCTATCGCATAGAATAGTCTTACACATTTTATTCGTAAGACTTCCTTTATTTTTTTTTAGTTTATCATGTTTCATTGAACATGCATCAAAGGTCATCCTGCCTGGTATTACTTTAAGCTTTTTCTCCATATTCAGTAGTATATGCTCAAAGTTCAACATGTAATGGGAACTGGGCAGAAAGAGGGGAAAAAAAAGAAAAAAGAAATCACTCCACCCTACGCTTCTTTCTGGGATCTGCTTGTTCCACTGCATGAATGTTTCTAGTCCGAAGCTAACCACAGGTTTGAAATACTATTAACAAGCAACCATGCAAATACATTTCTTATGCCGTCAAAGAGTAACTAAAGAAATATGTAAATTGCCAGTGGCATAAATCCTTTGACATGATGAAAGATCATAAAGTGCACAAGTGTTCTGTTAGAAGTTGCCATTGACAGCAATCTCATTTTTGCCAAATGTTTTACTGGATCTTCCAGCTGATAATTTCATTGGCCAGGCTTATCAATATCAACAGGAGTCAGATATTTCCTTCTCCAAAGAGAAAGGAAAGGGAACAGTTTCAGGGACACGCATTTATTTTCTATTTCCTGAGACAAAGTTGGAGATCATGATGCACTTTGAGCTCTTTCACGCCTTATACTGTTCAAATCTCTTCTATACTTTAAAACAATTGATAACCTATGCTCATGAAAGAGCACATAGCTTCATTGTGATAGCTATTGGCCATATGATCCCAAATCATTTCATTACCGACTTCACAGGCCCAATTTTCTTATGGTCATCTTGAACAAGGAGAAAAGATTCCACAATTGTTAGAAAAAGATGTACAATACCTACGACTTAAAACTTAATAATTGTCCCTTTGTGGAATGAAACAAATTAATTTTATATATCTTCAATTCCAGACAGTGGTTTGGGAAACCTAGATCTTTTGAAGACAAGGGGGCAACTATCAAGTTTTTGAAACGTATTCCTACTTAAGGTTTTCTTAATCAGCAGAAACTAAAACTACTCTCTGGACCTGACATTGTACAGGAAGGTTCAAGTAATATGCATTCTCTGATCTTTATAAACAGTATTTTTCAAGCCAACCTCAAATAAGATTTCTAGAGCATTGTCCTCGTCCTTAAAACATCATAAATATCTCCACCAGTCTGTCTAACTATGGTGATCCTCTACGACAAAATTAGCCAAAAACTAAGCAGTATCATCGCTTTCCCAAAACTTATCTGCTCATCATTAAATTACCCCCAAAAGATGTTCAAAGAGGGCTCGATATCTAAAGGGATGAGGAAAGAATAACTACACAAATGACAAAAACTACTGAAGAATAATACAGACCATAAGAGTAATGAATGGAATACCTAATTTCACGGAGAGTTTTAGATATATGCAACTTATATAAGAGTACAAACAATACCAATAAAGAATTCAGCAGCTATAGCTGTCTGCAATCAGAATGTTTGCATGCCATTGAGAATGAACACTATTGATGTCTAGAATAGACTTTAAAGACCAATCACGTAATGAAAAATGGTACAGTTTGGCATAGTTTATCCATTTTGCTACAAGTCTCACTCCCACTTTAACTACGACTAATGCCACTGCTATTTCTGAGTACATGATGATACACAGAAAAGTTTCGAAACCATATTTTGAGCCACAAAAGAATTTAGAATGGTGAAAAGATAATTACCTGAAACAGTTGATGTCACAGATTCATATCGCACCAAACCTCCTTTTTACAAAAAATGCTCAAGCTTGTAAAAGAAAATAATAAAGCAGAATTAACTAGAGCTTTTAGGTTTCCTTAGCAGATAGTGGAAAAGATTATGTTCTATAGTGAAAGCAAAAGAAACCTCAAGTGTACCTTTTTATCATCTTTCAAGTTATCATAGATATGTTCTCTAACATCTGCAGTCAAAAATAAATTAATAAATATATATATAATCAAACAAATGGATTTGAGTCAATGCATGAAGACTACTAGCCTCAGCAAACAAATCACCTCAAATGTTTGTTGAATATTAAGAATTTTAATTTGTCAATGGTGAAAATGGCATGTTTGACCATAGCCAGTTTCCATATATTCTTACAATAAAAATGAGAAAGCAACAAGGAATCAGTTTGATAGTGAATAAAATCAATTCAACTTGGAAACAATGTTAACTTCCAGTATACCCTCATTTAATGTGAAGCATAACAAATACTTGAGAAACAAAAAATAAATAAATACATGCAAAAACAGCAATTTTCAATTAATTAAATCACAATAGATGCAAGATGCATTACATAAAGAAAATCAGTACGCTTGACGAGCGTAAATTACTAATGTCAAGTATCTAGCAATGCGCTGCATATCTAAGTAGAACAGAAAAGTACACTATGGTCAGGCTTGCCATTTGAATATATGAATTCTTTCATGGAGAACATTAGACCCTGAAGGCTCATCCTAGAACAGGCAACACGTTGCATAATAGCATGGGTAAAATTAAGGAATGAAGTTCATCAACGGACTCAAATGAGCATACAATGACTGGAAAACTAAATCATTTTCTTTTTCTTGGATTAGATGCATAACAGAACCAACAATCAAGACTTTCATAGATTTAGTTGCTTAAACAATTATGCCATCTTTCTAGTCATTCACAGTACTTTTGCATCTAGAAGAATTCTCTCAATTCCTTCTCAATTGTTTCCTTGAGCTCTCACAGACACTACGAACTTGACTTGAGATGCTTGTTCCATCACACACATCAAAACCAATCGATGCTACAGGTGCAGCAGCAGAGGATTCACTTTGAGAAGGTTCTCGAGATACAGTACTCTTCTGGAGTGGATTAGTAGGAGTGACCATGCTTTCTAGGCCAATACTATAGGACCCCTCAGCTGCTTGATGAACTCAGCTTCTGTAACTTGAACAGAGGAAATATTTTGAAAAGATCCTTGCATCACATAAATGTGATTTGAATGAACCTGATTTAGGCCTGTATTACCTAAAACGTCTTCAGAACCATAATATCTAAAAGAGCTATCTTCAATAGCTTCTCTGTCAACTGGATTCTGAAGTTTTTTCCGCTCTATGTACCCTTGAACATGCTCACCACAGAAGAAATATTGTCTGCATTCCCTACTTGTGGAGCATTGAAAGTAGATGAAGATGAATTGGACGGTAACATAAATGTATTTTGTTGATTTGGAATCTCACTCATTCCCACATTGTTGAATTCATTTGGATCTCTGTATTCTTGTTTGAAGTTGTTGATGCCATTTCCAGTTAAGTTATGCATGGCCTCTATACCAATTGACGTTTGACAGTTCTGCATAGCACATACTTCTCCTTCCAAAAAAAAAAAAAGAAAGAAAACATCAGATTCCAATACTCAGAAAAACAAATTATCTCATCCTTTTTCTTTGCCCCCCTCAATATTGTCAAGATATGAGAACAGAGCACAATGAACTCTTAATTAAAAAGAATAAAAGAATAAAAACCCTCTTGGGTACTATGTTGCAAGTCAAAATGATTGAAGCTGCAGTAAGTTTTCATTATCTACAAAAATTCACTTTAACAAGTGGAAAGCATGACATTAAGTTGATACAATATTAGCATAAGCGTTATATTTTTCATCCAGACCTTACCCAGATCTAATGGGAACAGTGACCGAATGCATACATTCTTCACGGTTCTTCAGGAAAACATGATGCCTTAATTCAGAGGAACCACTCCAGTTAGTCTAACAGAAAAAATAAAGCTACAAGACTATGGTTCAGAAATTTGTTGCCCCATAAAATGTTTTTTCTTTTACCCCTCCAAACTAGGCTGTAAAATGCTGCTTCTGAATGAAAATCATACAGCAGAAGAGTACTAAAAGGACAAGAGACAACAGGGTGGCATGCAAGAAAATGCAAAAAGCAGACAAAAACATCAGAATCGTGGGGGCTGAAGCTCCAGCATGTAAGTTTTTTCACCTCCCAAGAAATTGTTGATCGGAATCATGGATACTCTCATAGTCATACTACTGCCTGCAATTTGTTTAAAAACTAAACCGGTGGGCAGGCTTGTTCAATCAATTGAGGTCTTATACCATCAACTTCTCACCTACACATTGGTGTGGCAGACAAGGCGCGTTGACTCGAAAGCTTGTAATCTGTGTGGCTGCAGCACTTTTGTTTCAGTCAAGATCTGAACTTGCCTGGCAAAACAAAAACCACAAGCAATCAGAGAGCATAAACAACTACAGGAACTGGTGTGTGTTGTCTTTTACGGTTTAACTATATTTAGAATTTGAAGCGTTAAGTTTGTTTTTCTGCAGATTCAAACATTAAACACTGCACACAGCACATGATCCATGTAGGGGCAAACAGAAATTTAGAGTACAAAAATATGGTTCTCTCCCCCACAAAAAAAAAAAAAAAAAAGGAAAAAAGAAATTCAAAGCTAGAGGCCATGGATATTGCCACCTTTAATGTCTCTGAAACCTTATAGCCTGCTTTATCAATCAATTGAGGTCATGTACATAAATCCAGTTATTTTTACTTAGAATAAAACTATAAATGGAAGAAGAGTATGCAACTTGTTGGATGAAAAAAATTAGAAGGCAAAAAGGGAATATTTGGTGCTTTCAATATGGCCAAAGTTTTTAATATATATTAAATGCCTTTGAAAGACTTGACTATCCAATAAAAATCAAGGGTATTCAAGCCATTCGAATTATGAGATATTCAAATCAGGTTCATGAACTACATTTACTACATCAGAGAACAGTAAATGATGTCAAAGTTAAAATATGATTGAACAAGAATAAACTGCCAAGATACTGATGAAAGAGAAAAACAGTCTGCTGAAATAAGAGGTTGGTTACCCATATCCTTGATGCTCTAGTTGCCAAAGGAGACATAGCCCCCACCTTGATATTTAGAAAGCATTCCTCCACCAGAGAATTGTGATACAATTAAAAGCAATATAAACATAATATATATATATATATATAATTATATATCTCGTTGTTCATACTCAACCAAGGAATAGTGGTACAAATAAGAAATTCAAGGCAAAAAGTTGGACAGCTTTGAATGTAAGACTTGACGGACAAAGATTTGAAGTATTATGGTTTTCTGACAAGAGCGAGTCATTCCAAGGTACAAATAAAAATCAAACAAATGAACAGTAGAAGAATGCATGAGAAAAAGGTATTCCTGCTATTAGGATTGATACAAAATGTCATACAATCAAGTGTAGCCAGCCCTTTGCAAAGCACTCCGTATGTAGAGAGGGATGGTTTTTATTTGCAATTTTTTGGGTAAATGTTTTATCTTTCTACTGAAACTAGAAAAGACTACAACAGCTTTTGTCACAATTATGCAGCCGATAAGATTCAAACATGGAGCTTCTTCAAAAGATAGAATTTGTCACCACAATGCATAACAATTAAAAGTGCACTTCAAGAATTAAACACTTGCAAAAATATGCAAAAATCTACTTTTATTCATGTGCTACTGTACAATATCAGAATCTGTGGTTTTTGGAAACAGAGCTCAAAGAACATTACCATACAAATGTGCACTAGTTCAGGCAAGGATCCTGTAGCCTTCTTCCTACTTGGAAAATACAATAAAAACAGCGTACTCTTTAACCCCTTAAATCAAGCATTTAAACTTTCATGACCTTTTTGACGATGATATTTTGCAAGTATGCCATGAATGAGACTATCTGGCAGAATTCCATCTTCAATCATGCGATAATATAGAGATATGGCTTCTGCTAGTCTCCCAACTTTGCAAAAACCATGAATTAGAATCCCATACAATACTACATCAGGCAATAAACCATCATCCAAAGCATAAAGAAATGTTTGAAATGCTTGCTCCATCAATCCCCTCCGACAAAGCCCATCAATCAGGATGCTATAACTCACTATATTTGGGGAGACATTGTCCTTAACCATCTTCTCAAATAGGTGAATAGCATCATCCATATGCCAGCATTTCATGTAGCCATCAATCATAGAACTGTAAGTAACTACATTAGGTGTTGGACCCTTTTCCAGCATGCTAAAGAACAATGACATAGCATCATTTATTCTACCTTCTTTACAAAATGCATCAACAAGTATACTTATGGTGATAGTGTTGACTTGAGTTTCTCTTGATTTCAGCTCTTCATAAAGTTGAATGGCCTCATTCAACATTTTCATGGAACAGTAACCACAAATAACAGTGTTGTACGTCACAATATCCGGTTTTGGCCCACATTCAGAAATTGTCTTGAATAATTCCAAAGCAGTTTCTGCCCTACCTTCCTTGAAAAGTGCATCAATGAGAACATTATAAATTGCTATGTCAGGCTTCACACCATTTCTTGCCATCAGGTTAAAAATTTTTAAGCTGGCAGTTACATTATTCTGCTTGCAGAGTCCATCAATTAGAGTACAATATGATACAACATCTGGAGAGTAGCCCATCTTCAGCATTTTGTAGAAAAAAGCCAATGCCTCATGTGATTTCCCGAGTTCAGAAATAACTTTGATCACTGCTGTTTGAGTTACTATATCAGGAAGAATACCATAAGTACCCATCTGAGTGTACAGGTTTAACATCTCCTTTGCTTGTTTTAATCTACACCAACCATCAATTAACATGTTAAACATATGAACAGTGGGAACTAAACCACTCACTAAAGCTTTAGTAAACAATATAATGGCATCATCCATCAGACCCCATTTGCTAAGTCCATTTACGAGCACACCATAAACTATAATATCAGGTTTGTATCCCTTCTCAATTATCTCCTCAAACAATTTGAATCCATCTTTCAATTTCCCAACTCTGCAAAGACCGTCAATCAGACTATTGTAAATTTCAAGAGATGGCTGAAACCCCCGTTTAACAATTTGACCTAAAAGACCCAAAGCCTGAAGAAACTTTCCATTTTGACAGAAACCATTCACAAGAATACCATAGGTAACTGTGCTTGGGCTTATCCCTTGCTTCATCATTCTACTGTACACTTCAATTCCCTCAGCTAGATCTCCATGACGTATATAAGCATCAATTATGGAAGTAAAGATCACCACATCAAACTGAACTCCTTTGCACAATGCAGTGGACAGAAGTATATGTCCCTCCTCAAGCTTTCCAGCCTTAAACAGACCATCAATAAAAATGCCATACAGAACCAGATCAGGAGCTATTCCCCTACCTATCATTAAAACGTACAGCTTAAATGCTTCATCTACTCTTTTCTCTTTCAAACATGCCCTAATCAATGAGCTGAATGTCACCACGCTAGGATTTGGCCCTACCTCTAATATCAACAAAAAGAATGTATAAGCAGTTTTTATACAGTCACAACAAAGAGTTCTTAGAAACTTATTACAGACTACAATATCAGGTCTATAACCTCTCTCAAGAAGTTTCCTGTGAAACTCTAGGCCAATTTCCACATGGCCATTCTTGAGAAAACCATTCATTACATAGCCATAAAAGTTAAAACACCACCTCTGCGCTCCACCAAACCTGTTGTGCACTTCACTGTACACATCCAAAAGAGCATCCGGGTATCTTAAATCAATTAAAGAATTCAATATTTTCAACAATACATGTTGGGAAACCACAATCCCCATTTTACTTAATTGCAGAAACAACTCAACTGACCGATTGATCATCCCCATTCTGTAATAGCCTTCAACCAAGAAACTATAAACACTGGTGGTATTTGAACCACAAGCTTTAAACCCTTCATCAAAAATAGCTACACAATCAAAATCGCCAAACTTTTCAACCATTTTAACAAAAACCCATCTTGCTTTTCCAAACATACGTTTATTCAGCAACAAATGAGTAAGCATAGAATGAGACACAATCGTGTGACGAATGCCAAGAAAATTTTCGGACCAATTAAAGAACCTAATTGCTGAAGTGGGTTTTGAGCGAAGTTCATAAAGAATTGACTCGGCATGACAAGGGAGTAACTGAGATGCGAGGTGAGGGTCAATTAAGTTAAGGTTTCCTCGACGAAATGCCCTAGAAATTTGAGTTATTAAAGATGAGGAGTCCGAAGATGAGTGGAAAAAAATGAACCTTGAAATTGGTTTAGGTGAAAAAGACATTACCTTTGATGAGATAACCATGGTGGAAACATGGACTTCCGAATGTAAATTGAGTAGTTAATTTTGCCATTTATATTAGGAATTTTGCTTTCTTCTTTCCTGTCAATGCTGGTGTAGTAACAAAGATAAGCTTAAAAGAATGTACAGGGGAATTCATAACCTGTATATTTTTTCTCGTCGGCTGTCAACTAGATTCTCGTTTTTATGACCATACATAGTTTTTTTTTTTACTTCTGCGTTATGGGGCTCTGTCCATCTCTGCTGGTTCTTTCTCCTTCAATGCCCTGGCTGATGCCTCATTTTACATGGAAGCTCCTTGCGATCTTTTCTCTTCGAACTTCTGGGATGCCAACCAACCAGACTAACTCACCTTGCAGAACAAAAAAGCAATCTATAATTTTGAATTGAGACCCTGAATAACTTCACAGCCAAGAGGATCAGGCAGGTACCGATGGGCTATTATCGAAACTGTGTGATGGGGAATTGGGGTTTTTGGTGGGTTTATAATTTATAGTAGTCCCAGGAAGACGGTGAATTCTTGAACTCAAGAAGTTCAGTTTGTAGAAAATTGCTACTTGATCCTCTAATTTAATAGGAATTCGATATTACTCTGACTACATTTAGCATTAACTACCATTATTATTAAATTCTTTTTTTTTTTTAAGAGATTATTTATTAGATACTCTTGGGTTCTAAAAAGTAAAACAAAAAAAATCAATTTAATTTTTTTTTTAATCTGATATTTAAAATTACTATTTCGATTAATCTAAATTTTGTTCGATAAATCTAATTTTTTTAAAAAAAATCTCATATTGATTCTTATATGTTACTTATAACATCACCCTTATTCACTCGTATCAAGTTATGAACTTAATTAACTTTTATTTAATTTATTTTAAAATTAAATTTTTTCACTTACTCTATTTATTATATTATTATTTCTAAATTTTAAAGTTCTAACCACAAATTCAATCAAGATATATTCAAAATTTCAAATGTCATCTCAAATATTCAAAAAAAAATAATAATGCATTTTTTAGTAGAAAAGATAAAATAATTTATAATATTAGTTATAAAGCATTAATTATAAAGATATTAATAAAACATCAATAAACATATCTTAATTTTTAGCATGAAAATTAAAAAAATAAAAATAAAAAATCATTCATCCCAAAATATTAAAAAAAAAAAAAAAAAAGTCAATATTTTCAATTAAAATATATGTTAAGTTTTATATTTTCTAAAAGATCTGATATTTTGTGCGTTTTTTTTACTTATCAAACATAATAACTCCTATATTTAAGAAAATAAAAATGTATTTTTTAAAAGACTAAAATATTATTTGACTTCACTTTATTCAATAAAAATAATTAATAAATAATTATAAAACATTAATTATAAAAATGTTAAAGGAAAAAACAATAATAAATACACTTTAATTTATTGAGGTAACAATTTGTAAATAGTAAAATATTGTAATTTCTAAAAATAGTAATTTTGTGGTAATTAAAATTCCACCTAATTAACTTTTACTTTTAT
>JAXGGT010000131.1:2455831-2469756 GCA_035583425.1 Marsdenia floribunda | reverse complement strand
AATAATTTTATTTATTCCATCCCGAGGCTATTAATGCTTGATACCTGCATTGAAAGGAGGGTGAATTTTTTAAATTCTTAATGAATCTATAGGACAACTTATCTAAGGAAGATATTTTGTCAAAGTATCATATATGCGGGATACTTGAAATAGATTTACCTATATGAGTGTGAAGTTTAGTCACTTCAAGAATTCAAAGATTTTGTTGTATGCACTCACGAATGATACAGACATAAGACTTTAAATGTGTTTCAGTATATATTTTAAGTTTTATGTGTGATTGCATCTACAATCTATCAATAGAGATAATTAGGTTCAAAGTTTATACTACCATATTATTTAGATATATTGTATTTGTCTTTTACTAAATAAAAGTTCAAATCTCAAGATACCTTTATTTATGCATACAACTTACAAAATTAAATGAAAGTTTATTTTAAAATAGCAAGGGATTGTTGGAACATTTTTAAAATGTTAATAGTTTTAATGTAGTTCAATGAATTGAGACAAACTGAATGATTGTAATGTAGTTCAATGAATCAAGACTAAAGAGTTCAGTTCTGAATTGACACTTCTTTTGAAAAGAGATAAACAAATATAATTTTATATTATCTAAAAAGAAATATTAATTTATCTAATAAAATATTAATTATCTTATAGAAATATAATTGTATATTATCTGAAAGTATTTCATGTCATTTTCACATTAATGTATATTCTCATTAGTTTCTTCATTGTATCCTAAAGACAAATTGAACATAACAAATATTACCTTTAGGAAAGTGACATTATTACACATTTCAAAATCTGCTATTTATTATGTCGTCCTTTTATTTTATTCCCAACAAGTATTAAATTACCAAAAAAATTTTATGCAAAACTCAATAAATTCTTATTTCTATTTTATATTTTATAATTAATTTAGTATGTACTTTTGCCCTCAAATATTTTATCATCTGTTAAAGTTAAGACTATATCAATATAAATTTTTTTAATTCGTTAAATTAAAGTTTATTTTAAAATTTTTTTTTTAAAAAAAAAAAAAAAAAATTTTTTTTTTTTTTTTTTTTTTTTTGCGCATTTAATCTAATTCATATTGAATATAATTATATAGCTCAATTGGTAAATCAACAAATATATATAACTCAATAATAAGTGGCATTATTTTGTCGTTCATAAATTCAAATCGCATTCGAGACAAAATAATCAAAACTAAAAAATAAAAGAAAACAAAAATATCTTAGAAAAAAAAAAGGGGCTACAAATTGAGGAAATATAAAGACATGAAACCGGCAAATTGGAATTTTCTTATTCATGTCTTCTACATATTGTTTTGGTGTGCCGGCAACGTTAGTGCATGCTACGTCAAGCATGACAATCTCTTACCAACTTTATTTTGGGTTAAAAATATTAGATTGACTACCCAACTCCTTTTTTTTTCATTTTATTATTCAAACCAATTTTAATAATATTTACTAATAAAATGTAATATATATATATATATATATATATATATATTATAAATTATTATATTTTATAATTTAAAATTAAATTTAAACTCCAACTTAAATTAACTTAAAAATTAAATAAATTAAACATAAACAATTTTATACTACACCAATAAATAATTGAACTAATTCAAATAAATTTTTAAATTCAAAAATTAATCATGCCTATTCAAAGTTCAAACATTCCAAATGTTCGATTCGATTCAATTCAATTTAATTACAACGCTACATGAATTAGAAAAATACTTTAAGCCCTCCTAGTGAAAAAAAAAAAAAAAAAAAAAAAAAAAAAAAAACTCTCGAAATTTTTATAAATGGTGAAAATCAAGATAATGGCTTCTCTCAAACATGAGTCAGAGCAATGGCTCCAGATAGTCTAACAAAAATAATAAAGCAGCAAGACTATGGTTCAGAAACTTCTTGTCCCATAAAATGGTTTTTTTATTTTCCCCTCCAAACTGGGCTGTAAATGCTGTTTCTGAATCAAAATCATACGGCAGAAGAGTAGTAAAAGGACAAGAGACAGCAGGGTGGCATGCAAGAAAACGCGAAAAGCAGACAAAAACATCAGAATCGTGGGGGGTTGAAGCTCCAGCATGAAGTTCTTTCATCTCCCCAGAAATTATTGATTGGAATCATGGATACTCCCCATAGTCATACTACTGCCTGCAATTTGTTTTAAAAACTAAACCAGTGGGCAGGCTTGTTCAATCAACTGAGGTCATATACATCAGTTTTATTCAATTCAGAGACAAAAAGTCCACCACTTATATCATAGAATATAAAATAAAAAAGAAAGGAAGGCAAAAAGATCATTTTTGAAGTTTTCCCAGATGACCAAACTTGAAAATGTATTAAATTTAAGCAGGATGCAATTAAAAAAAAAAAAAAAAGACTTAATTCTGCATAAAATAATGGGGTTGTGTTTGAAAGGGGAGATGGTGGAACTTCTCACCTACACATTGGTGTGGCAGACAAGGCGTGTTGACTCGAAAGCTTGTAATCTGTGTGGCTGCAGCATTTTTGTTTCGGTCAAGATCCGAACTTGCCTGGTAAAACCAAAACACCACAAGCAATCAGACAGCATAAACAACTACAGGAACTGGTGTGTGTTGTCTTTTAAGGTTTAACTATATTTAGAATTTGAAGGGTTATGTTTTTTTTTCTGTAGATTCACAAGCACTAAACACTGCACACAGCACATGATCCATGTAGGGGCAAACAGAAATTTAGAGTACAAAAATATGGTTCCCTCTCCGGAAAAAAAAAAAGAGAAATTCAACGCTAGAGACCATGAATATTGCCGCCTTTAATGTCTCTGAAACCTTATAGCCTGCTGTCTCAATCAATTGAGGTCATGTACATTAGTCCAGTTATTTTACTTAGAATAAAACTATAAATGGAAGGAGAGTATGCAACTTGTTGGATGAAAATTTTAGAAGGCAAAAAGGGAATATTTGGTGCTTTCAAGATGGCCAAAGCTTTTAATATATAGTAAATGCCTTGTAAAGACTTGACTGTCCAATGAAAATCAAGGGTTTTCAAGCCGTTCGAATTATGAGATATTCAAATCAGATTCATGAACTAACCTAAAAGTCAAAACTTAAGCTCATCCATCACTGAAATAAAACATAAAATGACTACATTTCTAGAAACAAAAGAAAGAAATGAAAATTTCAACTGTAGAAAACAAAATGTCAGGGGTAGAACTCTGTTTCAGCCAATGAATAGAAGAAAGAGATTCTTGAAGCTGTAATAATTTTCATCAATCTATATTCTTAATTTAGAATGTGCACCACTATCAAGTGAACTAGACTCGACTTGCCAAATTGGTGTTAAATGAGGAAAAATATGTACAACAACATGGAGAAAATAAACCAACAAATCACTACACATGTAAACATACACCACAGGCTGCTTCTTCCTCTTGTTCGTCAATGCCAGAGCTTTCATTAGCAGTTTCTGTGAGAACCACACAGAAGATGGACAACAGAGTACTTACATATGACTTGGGACATTTTATACTGGGAGGAAAATGGTCACCACACATTTGATATAAAAGGCACAAGGGGCACTTAGTATAGTTTAGAAGATGGCTAAGTACTCTAAATACTGTAAATTTCAACAGATGGAATTCAATGACGGACTAGATTTACTAAACCAGAGATCACTAAATGATGTCAAAGTTTATGATTGAACAAGAATAAACTGCCAAGATACTGATGAAAAAGAAAATAAGAGTTACCACAGTCAGGTGAAATGAGAGGTTGGTTACCCATATCATGGATGATGTAGTTGCCAAAGGAGACATTGCCCCCACCTTGATATTTAGAAAGCATTCCTCCACCAGAGAATTGTGATACAATTAAAAACAATCTAAACATAAAACTAATATATATATATATATATATATATTATTATATATCTTCCTGTTCCTACATAATGATGTGTTAGTATGGAACGAACTCAACCAAGGAATAGTGGTACAAATAAGAAATTCAAGGCAAAAAGTTGGACAACTTTGAACGTAAGACTTGAAGGACAAAGATTCAAAGTATTATGATTTTCTGACAAAAGTGAGTCATTTCAAGGCAAAAGTTTGCAACTTTCTACATATGATTTGATGTACAATGTATTACATCTTCCTATAAGAAAATTTGCCTCAACAACCACAGATAACATGTTGCATTCTATTTAAACAAAAACTTGTAACACCATAATACTGGAAGAATCCCCTGTTCCTATTTAAAGTTTCTTTTTGCCTTTCCATTGTAAAGGGATGATCTGGTGCAAAGCAGCAGGATATTCAAAGTGACATTGATCCCAGAAGGCAGACAAACTCCATTTGGGTCAAGGAGGAAAATTCCCTTTGCATCAAATCCCTAGTCCAACAACTATCTTCCACCCATTAATAGCTCATATCCCATTATCTAACATATTCTGTTTCCTCACTTGTCTAGCTTTCTAAGGTAAAGATATGGGAAACCACTTCAATCATGTTGATATGATCATTCTAATTCATGAGCATCATACAATTCGGAGTTGAAAGAGTTACCGTGAGCACTAAATCTCTGACCTCTGAGATAATTCATTCATTACTACAACAATAAGCTTGATCAGAAGATTTACAACCTATTGTCAATTGTGTTAAAGGCTATTGAATTCTGGATAGAGGAAGTACCATTTCCACATCAAAAACATCTACAACTCCAAATATCACCTATCGTGTAGCTTTGCTAACAGGAAATAAGACATTGTTACTGAATCCATTCACTGTGTCGCCAAAACATCACATACTTGATCACGTTAGTTTAACTTTTGAATGAGTTATCCACAGGAATTTTCAGACTCAACACATCTTTAATGTTCAGAAAAGAACACCAAGTTGCTCTCAATGCTAACCTAGGAGAGAGTTTATGGGTTCATGCTCTCACAAGCTGAATCAGCTCTTCCAAATCTATGCAATACAGTGAATACTTCATTCCACTAGCAGAATTTAAAATGAGGCTCAATATGACATCAGTACATTCAATTCAAGCCAACAGTCAACTTGAAAGCGAGCAGGGATAGAGCAAGAAATGCTTTAAAGCATTTGTCAAATCTAAGAAACATCAAATACAGAAAACAAGCATATTGGCACAGATTCCCAGATCTAATCTAATATACTTTTTTTTTCCTCCTACCAATAGATTTCTTAAGTTTCTTTGGAGAGAAATTGGAAGGGAAAAGCTTCAGGAAGGTAACTTCGACTCATGAATGGTAACAGATGCAAGAATAGAGATAAAGGAGCATCACATTCTTACACATACCCTCATGCACAATCTCCTTTTTTCTTTTTTTTTTTCCATTTTTTTCCCTTGATACTTTAAGGAAGGGGAAATCAGGGTTCATATTTGAAATGATAAGATACGCACTTGACCATTAAGTAATTAGCTTTATGGTTCCATCTGAAAACCTTTTAAGAACTGACATCCTTTTCTCGAAATCAGAAATGCCAGATCCCAGAAATCTTACCCAGGTACTACTAAAAATCAAACAAATGAACAGCAGAAGAATGCATGAGAAAAAGGTATTCCTGCTATTAGGATTGATAGAAAATGTAATATAATCTAGTATAGCCTGTCCTTCGCGGATAACAATCATAAGTACAGCACTCCGTATGTGGAGAGGGATGGTTTCTATTTGCAATTTTCTGGGTAAATGTTTCATCTTTCTACTGAAACTAGAAAATACTACATCAGCTTTTGTAACAATTATGCAGCTGATAAGATTCAAACTTGGAGCTTCTTCAAAAGATATAATTTGTCACCACCATGCAAAACAATTAAAAGTACTCTTCAAGAATCAAACACTTAACGGTGGTACTGTCTACCAAAAATCCATTGCAACTCATCATAAATATGCAAAAATCTACTTTTATTCATGTGCTACTGTACAATATCAGAATCTGTGGGTTTTGGAAACAGAGCTCAAATAAATATAATAGTGTCACACAAATATGCACTGGTTCAGACAAGGAACCTGTAGCCTTCTTCCTATTTGAAAAATACAATAAAAACAGCATACTTTTTAACCTTTTAAATTAAGCATTTAAACTTTCTTGACCTTTTTGACGATGATATTGTGCAAGTATGCCATGAATGAGACTATCTGGCAGAATTCCTGTTCAATCATGAGATAATATAGAGATATAGCTTCTGTCAGTCTCCCAACTTTGCAAAAACCATGAATTAGAATCCCATACAATACTACATCATGCAATAAACCATCATCCAAAGCATAAAGAAATGTTTGAAATGCTCCTCCATCAATCCCCTCCAACAGAGCCCATCAATCAGGATGCTATAACTCACTATATTTGGGGAAACATTGACCGTAACCATCTTCTCAAATAGGTGAAAAGCATCATCCGTATGCCAGCATTTCATGTACCCATCAATCATAGAACTGTAAGAACTACATTATGTGCTGGATCCTTTTCCAGCATGCTAAAGAACAATGACATAGCATCATTTATCCTACCTTCTTTACAAAATGCATCAACAAGTATATTTATGGTGATGGTGTTGACTTGAGTTTCTCTTGATTTTAGCTCTTCATAAAGTCGAATGGCCTCATTCAACATTTTCATGGAACAGTAACCACAAATAACAGTGTTGTACGTCACAATATCCGGTTTTGGCCCACATTCAGAAATCGTCTTGAATAATTCCAAAGCAGTTTTTGCCCTACCTTCCTTGAAAAGTGCATCAATGAGAACATAATAAATGGCTATGTGAGGCTTCACACCATTTCTTGCCATCAGGTTAAAAATTTTTAAGCCAACAGTTACATTATTCGGCTTGTAGAGTCCATCAATTAGAGTACAATATAATACAACATCTGGAGAGTAGCCCATCTTCAGCATTTTGTAGAAAAAAGCCAATGCCTCATGTGATTTCCCTAGTTCAGAGATACCTTTGATTACTGCTGTTTGAGTTACTATATCAGGAAGTATACCATAAGTACCCATCTGAGTGTATAGGTTTACTCTCTCTTTTGCTTGTTTTAATCTACACCAACCATCAATTAACATGTTAAACATATGAATAGTGGGAACTAAACCACTCACTAAAGCTTTAGTAAACAATATAATGGCATCATCCATTTGCTAAGTCCATTTACAAGCACGCCATAAACTATAATATCAGGTTTGTATCCCTTCTCAACTATCTCCTCAAACAATTTGAATCCATCTTTCAATTTCCCAGCTCTGCAGAGACCATCAATCAGACTATTGTAAATTTCGAGGGATGGCTAAAACCCATGTTTAACAATTTGACCTAAAATACCCAAAGCCTGAAGAAACATTCCATTTTGACAGAAGTTTATGTCCCTCCTCAAACCTTCCACCTTAAATAGCCCATCAATAAAAATGCCATACAGAACCACATCAGGAGCTATACCTCTACCTATCATTAAAACGTAAAGCTTAAAATGCTTCATCTACTCTTCTCTTTCAAACATGCCATATTACTGACTACATTTAGCATTAACTACGATTACAATTAGATACTCTCTGGTTCTAAAAATTAAAAAAAAAAAAACGATCCAATTATATATATATATATATTATCATCAGTCAATGGCATTTCTCTATTTTTCCGTGGGTTTATTGATTACTTCATCAGCATATTATTATTTTTAATGGATTGAATTTCTTTTGATCTAATAATAAATATAAAATAAGGAAATATTGTTCTTTTACCAAGTAAATTATACAATATAATATATTATTTTAAATATTTATTTATAATAAAAGGATAATTTATTTCTAATACGATTCTTTTTAAGGTATAATTATATATTTCTTATAATATTTATTACAATTCATTAATCATAAGCAAAAGTATTTTATTGTTAAATCATATTTAATTTGTATTTTTCATTATTAATTGTCAATATATATATATATATTATTTGCTACATACAAAAAATTATTTGTTTTTTTTAAAAAAAAATTTATTGTATTTCTTAATAAGAAAAAATTAATAAATATTAATTATAAATTAAGGGAAAACATCGTAAAGCTGAGTTTTTAATTTCATTCTCGCAGGTTTTCTGATTCTGTCCAGGACTCTTCTTTCTGCAGACCTTTTCTACATATTCTTAAACATTAAAAATGAAAACTCTTGATTCTTGAACATTAAAAATGAAAACTCAAACTTATCCAACAATTTTTTTTTTTTTTTTTTTTTTTGAGAGTTTACAGCTAATAAAATGAGCCACAAAAACAATCTAAAAGCTGTATCTATTGCAGGCAAGGTAACCTCTGACTAATAAATATGAAGCACAATCAAGGTACTACATCGACTGAGCTTTCAGCAAACAGACATCCCGTTCCCAGATGATAATCCAAACTTCAATAATCGATTCATATTACCACCAAACTTCAACAAGAATAATAGCTGGAATAGCTGCACTCAGTCGATGACAATGGAAAATAACATGTTTGAAAGTCTCCTTCACAACCGAAGCACAGATTTGTTTCATTCCATGGTCTGCATAAACACAAAGTGCTCAAGATGAGCTTCCAATATGATAATACACTTAAAATTTTCATCAAACATCCCTTGGTTTTAATGCAGGTCACTTTGCTTCCATAATGACACGTCGAAACGTATCATTACAGTAGTCTCTCTGAAATCCTATTTCAAATTTATATCACAAGAATCTACTGTGACTGAAAAAAAAAAGGGGGATGATAGTAAAAAAGAGATGCTTGGAAGCCAATGGCAAGTTTTGATCTATAGGTAAAAGTTAAGATGTTGAAAATATGAATGCTTTTGGAAGTTCATATGCAATTGATTTCATAGAAGCCAGGTTCTCTAAGCAATCAAAGAAGAATATCTAACAGGCAGTCACTGTTACAATTAACAATCATCTGTTGCAACTTTTAATGTTCTGATTTTCTGTGTCTTTCCTCTTCCTCTTCCTTTAGGAGATGTAAAAATAAATTTAACGGCAAAAACAACAATTGAGAACTCTACTGTTGCCTCTCCAATAAAATTTCAAAAAGCAATATCCAACTACTTCTGTTAATCATTATTCTCACTAAAATCAAAAGAAACTAAGTTCACCACCCCTTTGAGGTTATAAAAAATATTGAATATTATGTCTATTTCTGTGTAAATACTAACTGCACACAAACATGTTGTTACGCATATATTACCAATACTAATAATATATCATCTGAAGTCTTTAAAAGAGATACAGGCCAGCATCACGACAACCAAGAAGCAGTTGCTAGAACATGCTTCTCATGGGTATAAACCTGGTTGAATTGTCCAGAAGAGTTTCCTCTCAACCTTGTAGAGAAACTTGATTGAGTGGGTTGATTAGTAACTTTCTGAAACATTATATCCAAAGGAAATTTTGGCCAAATCTATGGATGACAGGGAAAATGTAGAAAACTAAAAAAATTATGATGAAAATGAAAATGTGTGGAAAAATGGCAGGCCACTAGACTGTTCTTAGTTTAGAGCAGATAATCAAGACAAGCGCATAGCTACCCAATATCTCACAATGTTTAATGGCTAAAAGCATGTCTTGGAGACAAAATAAACCATTTTACTTTAAATTCTTATATCATTTAGCTAATTCATCATGACTTCATTACAAACCCAGAAAATATTACTGCTAATGGTTGTTTGAT
This sequence comes from Marsdenia floribunda, assembly GCA_035583425.1. NCBI lineage: Eukaryota > Viridiplantae > Streptophyta > Magnoliopsida > Gentianales > Apocynaceae > Marsdenia > Marsdenia floribunda. The sequence goes on along the minus strand of JAXGGT010000131.1, from coordinate 2,460,054 downwards.
GAGGGTAAATTGCCTTGACTTAAAGTGATTGCGAGGGATCCTAGTAACTTACATAGCAGAGCTAGCCCAAAACAAGAAGACCAGTGTTCTCTGCAAATGAATCCTATATAAATTACATGTCTCATTTGAGACTGTCTATTTCATGTTCCAACAAGTCACTGATATAGTGATGCTTCAGTGGGATACGGAAGATATATGCATGCAAAATCACTCAAGTTAACATACTTCTGCAGCAAACTCAATTTCATTTCTTATTACAGGTATAATCATATGGTTGAACTGCAACAACATATATCCAGAAAGTGCCCACTATGGTATTGCTAGATAGACTTCATTAAGAAAACAAAATAAACCAAAATATATCCAGAAAGTGCCCACTAAGGTTTTTTTCACCATTATTTTTGGGACCCCAGTCACTTTTAATCTTTGAATTCAATTTTTTACATTGAATTAGTCTACTTTATAAGATTTACATTTTTGTTTAATTTTTTTTTTTTTTTTTTTGTTTTCGTTAGATAGACTAAGTGATTTATTACGTAGTAGGTTAAATAGGTAACCTTGTGAATTAGCAGCTCAAATAGGTAAATTTGCAAGTTAGCGTCATGACACGCTAATAAACTCATCGTATTCAGGTTGAGAAATTTAGATACAATTATTAATCATGGTGAGTTTGGGTTCATGTGTCAAAATGCAAATGTCTTATGTTCATACAACATGACAACAAGATCCCGGCTTAATAGCACCCCTACATGACATGCATATTTACACGACCTGTATATAAATCCAGAAATCAAAGTTAAAATACAGAACTAAGTTTGAAGGAGGTTGGTGAGTTGGTAATGGTGGCATAAGCGAACTCGTCTCAAATATTTGGTTTCTTCATTGATATATTAGGTGGTTATATCTACTAAATATGTTAGATCGTAAGAATAGAATGAGACCCATTAATTCATTGCAATTATGAACTGAAGTGATATTTTATAGGCTTACGTGACTAAGGGAAGAACACAATATCCTATCAAAACAATCCAAAAAGTTGTACTAATATCTTGATCCATTATAGAGCTCATAATCAATCTGGTCCTATATTTCATTAAATTGACCTATCAGACCTTTCAATTTCAGAACCTAGGCTAGCAAATAAAAGCCTTTCAGCAAGTCCATTGAATATGAATGCGTAAGTCATCTACTTTAAACTGTCAGAAATATATTAGAGCATCATGTGCAACTAAAAGTATTTCCCAGTCTGCTACAGCTGGAAAATGACCAGCAGAAAAAAGAAAAATTCAGAAGATGGTACCTGAAATGTTATGAACCTAATATATTTCATCGTCAGGGATGTCTGGTCTCAGGAACTTTCTAGGATCTTTGCTGACCTCTTCATAGTTAAATGATGAAGCTTTAACCCTTTCAGGGAGAGGTACAAGTGGGATTATGCTATCTCTATCAATAACACCATCAATAATGCCATATTCAACTGCTTCAATAGGAGACATGTAGCGGTCCCTGTCAATATCTTTCTCAACTTGTTCAGCTGTGCGACCAGAAAAACCAGATACAAGTCTTATAACATTGTTCTTGTTGTGCATTACTTCTCTGGCTTGAATTTCCACATCTACAGCTTGCCCACTTGCACCCCCAAGAGGCTGATGAATCATGATTCGTGCATTGGGCATGGCCAAGCGCTTTCCTTTAGCACCACTACCAAGAATAAGTGAAGCTGTTGATGCAGCAATGCCTAACACAACTGTGGAAACATCAGCTCTCACAAGACGGACAACATCAAAGATGGCCATTGTAGCACTGACATGGACAGAAAGCAAAAATGAATCAACAATTAGAGAAGAAAAGAAATACTATATGTATTAAAATGAAATTGTTAGTCAAAGTACTTATAGACACAAGTTAGAAGGGAAAAAGCAACATTATGAATGTTAGGTTGGGTAATAGTTGAAAAATCTGTGAACTATCACATATGTTCAAAATCAGGCTAACTTTGTAAGATGTATCCTTGGGCTGTTCAAAATCTTCTATGGTAAGTTCACAAAGTTCTAATTGACAAATTACTTTCTATTTATTTACAGATTCTCTTGGTCAAATCTCATTAAATTGGTTCTAAATTCAAATACATAAGAAGAATTATATGAGAGCAAAAGTTGCAGAATGAACTTGTACCAGTACTACTAAAATTCAAACCTTCCACCTTCGTGTCAGTGATTATTCTTCCTAAACTTCCACCATGTTCCAAAAGTTCACTCAAGGCTCTTCAATAATTCCTCCCTTTTTTTCCTATACTGAGTTGAACTTTTGACTATGAAAATTGTCTTCTTGTAACATCAAGATACAATTTTCTTCTTAGTAAAAAAATTTCAAACCAAAACCACCCATTATTCCGTACAAACAACTAGACTTTCAACTAAACAAGTACTTTTATCATAAAAGTTAAAAGCAGCAAAAAAAAATAAATAAATAAAACTTTCTTAACAATAACAACATAATAACTGCATAAGATCTGAAATATACCAGGATGCTTATACATCAAAAACCTGCTGCTTTGGCTATCCATACAGTTAACAGTAACAAAGTACCACCCCTCATACATCTCAAATCCTTAGCAAACCAAAGAAGTTTTAAACTGTGACCTAAAATTCTAAGACCCACAAAGTCATCAAAGCCAAGACATTTGAACTCTTCCTAGGAACTATACCATGAATTGTACATGACAATTACATCAAGTTGTGAAGTATGCTTATGAAAAGGCCATTCAAACAGTTGGGATTCTTAAACCATTATCAATAAGAAGTTAGTGCCATTATTTACTAGCATTAAACTCTAATAGAATTATTAGTACAGAGACAAGTCTACTGGCATATGCACATATTCTACATGAAGTGTTAAAAACATGGTACAGTTTCAGTTCACTATTTATGAAAGTAGTAGATTGATTGTATTTGACTAATATCAAAATGCAATAGCCTTTAAGAAAAGTAATCCCTAAGCATCTGTAAGTAAGAATATATATACACAAAATGGGGGAATCGCACCAAAATTAATTGGTAAATAAAATACCTATCATCAAAGTCTAGAAATTTTGAGTAACTAAAATAAAAATATCGTCAATAACAAAGGAAGGCGTACCTAAGAGAGCCACCAGGAGAATTAATGAAAAGCCTAATATCTCTAGTATGGTCTTGAGCATCCAACAACAAAAGCTGACTATTAATAGAATCAGCTACAAAATCATCAATACTACTTCCAAGAAAAACTATTCTCTCCCTAAACAAGAGTCCCATTACATCAGCCTCAGCACCCCGCATGGCAGTGCCCGGCGTTTGCGGTGGTGCAGAGGCCCAGATTCCATTATCTGGGCTAAAACCGAATTCATCTGTGCTGAAATTGAGAGGAGACTGCACAAAAGGGGTTTCTGATGAAATTCTTACGGTGGGATGGTAAGAACTCAGCGAACATTTTAGGGATGAGAAAAAGGACTTGTTGGAGGTGGGAGAGAGTTTCACGAGAGTGTGGTGGCCATGGAGAGGCTTAAGAGAAGAGTAGGAAGAGAGGGGTGTGGCGAGGGTAAGGGAATCCATTTTCTTCTTGAAGCTGAACGTTTGGGTGAAAGCTGTAAGGAGATGAGGGAATTTGGAGAGACTTTTGATCTCGTGTTGAAAATGGGGTTTAAATTGCACATAAGCCCTTCCATTTTGGACATACTAATTCATAGGTTTTTTTTTTAAGCCATCAACCTAAATATCCAGTTTACCTTTCAAAAATTTAAAAATTACAGTAAGTAGAATTAAATATTAAATTAAATTTATTATAGCAAGTATGGCAAATTGGCATAAACAGTCCCCAAACTATGTCCATTTGGTGACATTGGTCCCTAAATTAATTTTTTTGTGACATTAATCCCTTAAATTATGTTAAATTGTGTGAGATTGGTCATTCCGTTAAAATTTTTTATTATTTTAACACTAATTTCAAAAAAAAAAAAAAAAAAAATTTACCCAAGGAAATTTTAGTTATTTCATAATAACATTATACAAAAAAAAAAAAGAAAAAAGGCCAATGTATATGTATATATGTATGGTGAATAAAATGAAATAAATGATTATATGTATATGTATTTGTATCAATAATATATTTTTCTTTTGTATAATGTTATTTTGAATGACTAAAATGCCGTTGGACAATTTTTTGAAATTAACGATAGGATAACAAAA
>JAXGGT010000131.1:2390267-2412716 GCA_035583425.1 Marsdenia floribunda | reverse complement strand
CGCCCCCCCCCCCCCCCTCCCCCCCTCATATTGAATTGTCCACATAAAACATCCTAACCATTGTTTTTTCTGGAAAAAAAAAATTCTCACCTGTTTCTTCATTCATAAGATTTATTTTAATTAATTTAGAATCAAATTATATTAAACTCCATTTTAGGTAAACTCTCTCAAAACTCATCTCTCTATTTAGAAAATTTTAAAACTCGAAATTTTATTTAGAAAAAACTAAATTCTTTTCACTATAACTTTTTTTTTTTTTTTTTTCTGACGGTGGTATCCGAATCCTTCTAACCCAAACTAATCCACCCAGGGAGGCTCAATAGTGTGAAGATATATTGAATTGTGGAACACCCGAGTAAAGTTACCCCCTACACCTCTTAGCAAATCAAGAGTCTAAGGGAAGAAACCTTCCAAGTTCCTCTCCTTTCACTATAACTAATGGGTTGAGTTGTTTGGTGTATAATTCAATAGAATGACAAGTCATCTCAAATAAAACTGCACAAAGTTGAGTAGGGATGGTTATATAGAAGGACAAATAGGGTCGCATATCATCACTACACATATCACCCTCCAGCTTTGTTCAACTTGTATTAAATTAATAACTTATAAAAATTATTATATATGATTTATGTAAAATTATTTTAATGATTAATAATATGTATATAGTAAAAAAAAAACATTAAATTAAATAAACTCTCAAGTACAATTAATAAATATTTGATAAACTTAAAAAATAAAAATATGAAATAAATAAAAATAAATTTTTTAAAATAACAAAGGAAAAGAATAATAAAATTGAAATTTTAGAGGTAATGAATTCGAGACTAGCCAAAAAACATATTTATAATTAAAAAAAATTAAAATGTATTGTTTTATTGTTTTGTTTAAATTTATTTTTAAAATAACAAAATAACTTATTTAGTATTTTTAATTTTAAAAATTATTTTTTTCTTCAAAAAAAATTTAAAATTATTTATATTCTTGTCCTTAATAATTTATTTACACATTTTTATTGATTTAAGGATTTAACAAAGATAATTTGTTTTATTTTTATTGGTATATTAGATAATATGTCAAACAAATTTGAAAACATGACGAAATTATTTATTTATTTATTTATTTATTTTGATAAATAGTATTTTACAATTTCTTATTAATAGAATGGTTTATATAATTATAATTGTACTTTCTTAAATTTATGATTGAAATTGACGGAATTAAAAGTTTATGTATGATATTGTAAAAAATTTGTAAAATTTGAAGGAAAAATTTGTACTTTAATGAAAAAAAAAAAATTATTAAGAAAGAAAATATATAAATAAACCATTTAAAAAAAATTAATGCTATTTTTTAATTATTGAAAATTAAAGATATTTTTGTATTTTTATATTTGAAAAAATTCGATTTCGTGCGACCCGAATCCGGGACATGCTTCTGTGCGGTTCACTATTCCACTTACTATAAAATCCGCTCTCCGCTAAACTCATAGCCTACGCTACCAAGAAAAACCCAAAACCAGAGAGTAGAGTTGAGACTCAATTTTCGGCAGAACCAAGAAAATGGGGTTAAAGGTACGAACTTTTCCCTCTTTTCCTTGTGATTCTGTCTTCCGGAATACTTTTAGTTTTCTTTTCTTTTGTTTTGATTGTTCAATGACTTGCTCTTTCTTCGGGGAAGCATCCGTGTTTGAGTTTCATCTTTTGGATCTTGTTATTCGTATAGAATCATTCAATTGGGGGGATCTGCAGTGTGTTTTTGTTGATAAGGGGGGTGAGGTGACGAGATCTTGCTGGGTTTTGGGGTTTATTTGATCTGACGGAAGTGATTTTTATTTATTTCTCATCCATGTGAGATGATTGATGGCTTTGTTTGATCGTTTGTAGAAAAAATTCTGAGGTTTTCGTGAATTGCTTCCTCAGATACAAATTATTGACACTTAATTTCAACTTATGTTGGATTGGATTGTTCACATTTCTGAGTAATTAGTGCTTGCAGTTAAAGTTTAATTGACAACTGAAAGGGCACGTCGAAATGAAGTGCAAATTTGCATTTCTTTTTATACTGTAGAATCAGTTGTATCTTCAGATGGAATCATAGATAGTTACTGTAAGCACATGTAGTATTACAAAGACTGGTGCTTTCTTCAATTGGCCTTCGAGTATTTGAGTTTGAGTTATGTTATCAGCTGTTGCAGGTTCAGCCCTCAATTTAATTGTTAATTACATATTTGGTGTTTAAATGGTTTCTCAAAACATTTCTTAAGAGGCAAAAGTTCATTTCTGTACATATCTGTTGGACAATAGGATCCTCCTTTGTCAGGAAAGAAAATACGAGGCTTTGCAGTTCAAGTGTGACTTGAATCTCCTCTTTAGGTAGAGATTCTATTAGGCTAAGATATTTCAGCTTTCTACTATTAGTAAAGCATTGGGCTGGCAGATTTTGAAAACATTTGTGGTAGAGAAGAAACCCCTTGGTTGTCAAATGTGCTTATGTTCTTGAATTCAACAATCTCAAAAAAAGTTGTTCTCTCTTTGATTGTCATCTGGATTTAAGTACCAATTCTTTTCTTGATAAATCTCCATGGATAGGGCTGCCTCAATTTGCTTTGCCATTTCTTTAAGCCGTCCAATAAAGCACTCTAGCAGTAGTAGATTGGAAGAAATGCTTTTGTAACTCGAGTTTTGGCGTTATTGTTTGCTTTATATACTGTCATTCACTCAAACTGAATGTTCCAGGAAGATTTTGAGGAGTATGCTGAGAAAGCTAAGACCCTGCCTGAGAGCACTACCAACGAGAACAAGCTTATCCTGTATGGACTTTACAAACAGGCCACAGTTGGTTCCGTGAACACTAGTGAGTAGTTTCCTACATGATACAAACCCTCGACCTCAATTGAAATTCTTTTTTCCTTTCTAATTAATCACGTGGTTCACCACTTGCAGGTCGTCCTGGTATTTTCAACATGAGAGACAGGGCCAAATGGGATGCTTGGAAGGCCGTTGAAGGTATATATTCATTGAAACTCCAGAGTGTATATCATCAAACAGTTACACAGCATTCATGTGGTATGTATATTTAAGCTACCATCTGCAATTTGCAGGAAAAACCCAGGACGAAGCAATGGGTGATTATATCGCCAAGGTGAAACAGTTGCTGGAAGAAGCTGCTGCATCAGCTTAATAATAACTTGAGGGATTTCCTTCCTTCCAAATGCTTCCGTTGTTATATTTTATAAACTCCCAATACTACTACTACTATTATTATTTGGGTGTTCTTGTTTGCTGCAGTGTCTGTGAAACTTGTTGCTGTGATTCCTGACTCTCACTTATGCACGGGGGTCGACTGATGTAATCCCTATTCTTCTGTCTATGCCAGATTTTTTACTGTGGAGTTCTAAGTTGTTTATCTTTATTTATTTATTTTTAAACTTATGCAAAAAAAAAGGAAAAAACCCTGAAAGAAATTAAAATAATAATAATAAATAAATAAATAAAGGAAAATGATTGTATCAAGATTCTCATGATGGGGTTTCAAAAAAAAAAAAAAAAAAAGATTCTCATCATGGAAGGAAAGTAGTTTTTGGGACCAAGCGAATAGGTCAATATTTTAATTTAATAATATATATATATATATATATATTTCTCAAGATTATTAATTAGAAAAAAAATTAATCAGCATAATTCTTTTTTTTTCGAATTTACTTTGATTTTACTTAGATGTATTGTAAATAAATTTAACAAAATAAGAACTATTTAAGTTTGATTTAATTAATTTTTTTTGACAATAAATTGAATTTAATGGAACTTAAACTATTTGATATTAAATTTTAAATAATATTTGGCTTAAAAAAAATATTGAATAATATAATTAAATTAATGTTTTGAATTTAAAGTCTCATTTCAAATTTATCTTTAAAATTAATTAAAATTATATAAAAAAAATAAACTTAAATAATAAAGTTATTAAAATATAATAATATATATATTATAATTTATTTGGTCTATTTAAAAAATAAATAATTTTTAAATTAAATTTAAATAAACCTTATTTGCATACTGTTCGGCTGATTAAGCTTTTTGCATGGCCACCCTTTTAAATTTGTATAGAAAAAGTTATTTAAAAATTAATAATAAATTTAGTACTTCATTTAGCATCTAACGTTACATTTTAGAGTTGTAAATGAGTTAAAATAAAATTTATTTAAATTAGTTTATATTTAATTAAAATTGATCGTTTATTTTAAATATTTCTTAAAATTTGATTATTATTTAAATATTTATAAACAAATTATAATATTTATATATTAATATTTTACTATTTATATTAATATTTTTTATAATTTTTTAAAAGAATAATTTGTATTTGAGTTCAAATTAATTTAAAAATTAAATTAACTTAATTTTTAAATTATATAAACAAATAATTAAATTAAATTTGAACAAAATTTAAAATATTAATCTAGTAATAATGTTTGAATAAATAATCAAATAAACTCAAACTTTATGTTCAGTTATATTGAATTTAACAACGTTAAAAATTAATTAAATTAAACTAAACTCAAATATTTAATGTTCGATTCGATTCAATTCAATTGGATTACAACTCTATAATGTAATTATATGAGGCCCATAATTTAATTCTTTTAGTACAATTTACTCCAAATCTAAATTAGTTAGAATAGTAATAATTTTATATAATTCTTTTAGTATAAATTTACTCCAAATCTAAATTAGTTAAAATAATAATAATTATATATATATATATATATATATCGCTATCCAACAAATAAAAATAGTAAATTTAGAAAAATTGATGATAAAATTTATCTCAATTCACCAAAAACTATAACTGATGATTATAATTAGAATACTTCTACTAAGCGTTGACAGCCGTATTAACAAGACAAATTACTTTTAAGGGAAGTGTTTTGTGGCTTTTGCCTCAACTTTTTCCTTAGTTGAATATATATATATATATATATATATATATATATATATATATATTTTAATAAATTTATCTTGAAATAAATATAACATTTTTTTTTACTTTTTATTTGATTTTAATTAATTATCTTCAAATTATCTATATTTTCTCAATACACATGTAAAAGATACTTTAGATAAAAGAAATAGTTAAATTCATTGTGTAAGTCAACTCATGACTCTTTGTATAATAATACTACAAAATTATTGATGAGCAAGAAAAGAAGAGGTTACTGAACATTTTCCCCACCCTGTCCTACAAAAGAAGAAAATTGGTATCATCAGTTCAGCTGTTGGACAATAATATGAATCTTTTTATGGATCAAGGCATGTGCAAAGGTAGCATCCTCCCATTCTCAAATATAGCTTTACACAAAGACTGAAATTTTTGGGGAATTCGGACAAGGCACTTTCATGTCTGCAAGTACTAAGGTAATGAAATCAAGCAACAAAAACAATGTCTCAGGCAAAACACCATCTGAACTGGGTTGATGAATCTCAGCCATCCATCCCAACATTTCAACAAACAAGCATGATGGATGATGGGTCATATGTCACTGTTCAGACAATGTATTATTCACTAGCAGAAGAAGATATGACAGGAAAATCAGGACCATGAACCCCTTCTGGCAATGGCTTCCATAGATATAAATGAAGGCCATTTAAGGCCCGTCTCCAAACACATGCAAGATTGGGTGACATTTAATGCACAGTGAGAAGCAGTAGGAAAGGCCCGTCTCCAAACACATGCAAGATTGGGTGACATTTAATGCACAGTGAGAAGCAGTAGGTTTGAGAAAATTAGATCAAAGGAAAGACATTCCTTACTGTAGCAAAAACACCTTAGATGTCAAATCAGACTAGAATTTAAAGTCAGTTTTTATATACACCAGCTTCAGTTGCTCCTCAACTTTACATAGCCAATCTTGCTTTCTTCTAACAATTTCTTTCTTTCTTTTCTTTTCTTTTCTTTTTTTTTTTTTGTTTTTTTTTTTGTTCTTGTTCTTGTTTTTCGTATTTTGATTTTGAAGAATCCTTGTTGATTTACCACTTCAAATGGACAAGATGTAACCAAAACGAACCATATATATATATATATATTCGAGCAACTGATATTACTATTGAATAAAAGGATATCTAGAGATGTAGTATTCCCTTACACGAGAAGCACCATCTCTGGCCAGAATCCCTTCAAGATCTCCAATAATTCTAGCCAGCCATATCTCCAGATTCCTCTGGATTTCTTTAAAGTTGTTCTTGATGGAGTCCATTGATCGCCTTGTTGCGAGTTTGGCTTGGTCTTCAATCTGGTTCCCTAAGAAACTCTTTCCTGTCTCTGCTTGCAATGCCATCAGTTTCTGAGAAGTTTCAGATGCACGGTGCTGGAGTCGAAAGGCTTCCAGCAAAAAATCAGTCTGCCTCTGAGTGCGAAATTCAGTGGTCAGGGTTGGTTCACATGGATCACTAGCTTGCTGTCAAAACAAAAATCTCTGGTCAGCAACATGCCTCATGGGATACAGTGAAGTGCATTAACCAGACCAAATAAAAAAATCAGATCCGATCTGTCCTTAAGAGATATGGAAGAGAGAGCACTAAGTTGTCTATTAATAGTAGGTAAACCATTAACAGAAAAATTATGGCTACCAACAAGTTCCCATTTGTGAACCATTTTGTTCATAAAGTAGAACATTAATGATGGTTAGATGCAGAGACAACCAAAAAGCAGCAAAGTTTTACAAGTACTCTTAAATTGGCCAGCAGTGAATGTTAGTGATAACATATTCTAATTAAGGAGTTGCACTGTGCAACTAGAAAACTACAACCAGGCACATATGAACCGAAAAGAAAAGTAGAAATAGTGAAGTAAGCAAGTGATTATTACCATTCTTCTGCACAGATCATCAATCTTCTCAGCAAGAGCCTGATATCTCTTCGCCTGCTTTCTCAGCAGCGATGGCATCTTTGATATATCCGTCTTACCAATTCTTTCCAGGTTAACTAGTTCTTGTTCAAGCAACTTCAATTTGGAGGAGACTCCCGTCGAGTCACCATCTACTTTCCAAGGAGACTCTCTTCTGAAAAATGATTATGCTAAAGTTACCTTAGCTACAATTAATTGAGCACACATAATTTCAGAAAGAAATTCAACGAGAGCAACGAGGAAGTTGGTTACCTGGCAACAAAGTGCTTTAAATTGTACAATGGCTCGACAGTGTCACACTGCACATCCTACATGATCATAACTGATATCAGCAAACTTGGAAATATATCATGCACACACACATGCACACCCCAATAAAAAAAAAAAAAAAAAATGTTCCAGTGATGCATGAAAGAATTCTTTCAAATAAAAACACTGAAGCACATAACAAAGACATCTCATCAGCAGCACAGTTACAGAACTTGACAATACAGCATGCTGTTTAATCTGAGAAATCAAATTAAAATCTTTCTAACAAAGAGGCCAAAGGGACCACTTCTCATGGATTATTATCCATTTCATTAGCAATTCCAGCCAATATTTCCATCACATATCAAAACTAGAGATGTTTGACGTATCTAAGAAAAGCAAAATCTGAGAAAGACAAGACACATGAAAAGAAGATAACTACGGCTAAAAACAAAAAGAGGGTACACCATCTTCACATTTTGGAACGAGCTATATATAGTTCACAGACACAGGTAATTATGAAGAAACTTGACTTGACACAGCTTCACCATATGATGGATGGCATACAGAATTGGTTGGATGCTCTAACCAGTAAGGAACTTATTTGTCAGAAGCAAGAAGTGGAAAATTATGGATGTCAAGAATCCTGTATTTTGCCAATATTTATATGTAGTTTTCTGCTGGTGGCGTGTGTGAAGATTTTATCTGTTTTACAACCTTATTAGGTTGCTCTCAATTCAAAAAGACATACAAAGCAAGGATAACGCCAAGCAAAATGCTAATTTTCAGAACTTGGTGGTCCAGCAAAAAGCCAAAGAACAAGTTAACGCTGAAATTAAGTAATAATCATCAAGGATAGCAGAATCAAATATTCTGCAGGAAGCAAGCAACAGCATCGCAATTATTTCACATTCAGGATAAAAATGGATAAGGACAAGGACTAAAACTAGGTGAACAAAGAAGAGGACAATTATTTAGTAACTCCGTGCACTCTCAAACGAATGTTTTTAATTAGCAGTCAGAATGCAAAAGCTAACAAAAAAAAAAAAAAAAAAAATCAATTTGAATTTCCCCGCGAACTAGCCCTTGATTGTTTCAAGAAATATATACATATCTATGAATATTTGTCGTTTGCAAGAAAAAAAAAAAAAAAAAAAAAAAAAAGAAAGAAAGAAAGTTGTCCACAAATTTGAAAGCAAAGAACTGGGGGAAAAGAAGTTTTTAAAAAAGCAAGCCTAAAAGTTTCTCCAGGCTGCTTTCCATTTCTTGAGACCAAATAGAGAATCTTTATCATCATCCAAAACAAAGCACAGGAAACATTGTTAACCCTTTTCCGAGAAAAACGAAAATAGAGGGGATGGGCAAGTGTTTTTGAACAAATTGATGATACCTGCCACAGACTTCCTTTTTCAGCCCAGAACTTGGAAGCAGAACTCAAGTACTCGGTACTGAAACCATTACCCTGTCCGTAAACACTTCCCATGTCCTCCAAATTATGAACCCCACTTCCCAGGAAACACTCCTCCATACCCGCAGAAACCCCCACTTTTCCATACCTCAAACCCATCTCAGAGTAACATTCTGCAGCACCAACACCGACGCCTTCACCTACACCATCACTGTCACCAACACCACCGTAACTATTCTCCATCTCACTGGGCCTTCTATTCAAACTCATAAAATTCAACATTTCATCTCTCTCAGCAATTTCCCTCTTCAAATCCTCAATACTAGTCCTTAACTCAGACTCCAATTTCTCAAAATCCTCAACTTTACCTCTCAAGTGAACAATCTCCTCAGCACTTTCATCGATCTGCTGCAAAAGCCTCTTCTCTTCTTGCTGCCAAGCATGCCTATGGCTGGCAAAGATCTCCACAACTCTCGCATTTGCTTTAGAATCCTCTTTTCTACGTGAATGGAGCTGTTTCAGTTGCTCCTCTGCTTTCATGAGCTTAAAGCAGAGATCTTTGTCACGGGTTCGCAGCCTCGAGACCAAAGAAACCGAATTTTTCGGTAGAGAACCAAGAAAAAATGTGAAACTGAGGCCCAAATATGAAGCTAAGAGCTTCTCAAAGTGCTGTTCTTCATGGTCATTATCTTGCTCTTGTTCTGGTGGTGCCGCCATTACTAGTAGGGACTTGTCTGAGTTTGGGAACTGTGTGTTCACTTTGCGTATCTGTGTGGATATATTTTTTTTTTTTGGTCGCGGGTGCTTTTTGAGGAACTTTTTCTTGATTACTCTTGAGTTTTTGGTTCCGCAGTAGTTTTTAACTGAGAGAGAGAGAGAGAGAGAGAGAAAGAGAAAGAGCTGTCTTTCTGGGTCCTGAGTTTTCTGAGCGAGTGATGGGTCTCTCAAATGACTGGGAGATTTCTTCGGCCTGCTTTTTGTAGTCCTTTTGAGAGACTGTCCACTCTTTTTTGTTTTATCTGTCTTTTTTAACTCTTCTCTTTTTCCCTGCATGTGTTCTCTTTGATCCTCGGTCAACAATTTCTACAATATTTAGGCAAAGAAAATTTTGTATTTTGGTTTTATAATTATTTTATTTCTCGAATTTAGTTTTAAATTTTAAAAAATTAAAAATTTAATTTTATAACTATTTTTATTTTTTAAATTTAGTCTTAAATTATAAAAAATTAAGAATTTAATTTTATAATTATTTTTATTTTTAATTTGGTCCTTCTGATTAAATTTGTGAAATTTTTTTGTCTTTTAAATCAAGTAAAAAGCAACGAAAAAAATACAATATTCTACTGCTTGTCATAAAATACCCTCATAAAACTAAATATAAAGTCTGTACTTTTCATGTAAATTAAACGATCGAAAAATTTTACAAACTTGGTTGAAAGGATCAAATTAAAAAAACAAAAATAGTTATAGAACCAAGTTCTTCATTTTTTAAGATTTAGGACCAAGTTAAGAAAACAAAAATAATTATAGGACCAAATTCTTAATTTTTAAAAATTTAAGACTAAGTTCAAGAAATAAAAATAGTTATAATATGAAAACAGAAAATTTTCCTTTAGGCAAATAGAGCTTCTCTTTTTTTCTATTTTCCCTTTTTTTTTTTTTTTCTTTTTTAAGTTTGAGAAGAGTGGAACTATATTTAATAAATATATATATATATGCCTCACCTCTAAATATGGGATTTATTTATTTATTTATCTACAAATATGATAGACCAATTTATTTATTAGTTTTTATCTTTTTAATATTTTCCAATTTTAGATTTGAACTAAATGTTGACGTTTAGAGATGAAAATTGAACTTAAATATTCAAAATCTTTAATTCTTTATACAAATTTATCTGTTAAATTATTTACTTATTTAATTATCTAACTCTTATTAAAAATTTTTGAAGGATTTAATATGTTTGAAACATATAATTTAAATTATTAAAAATTATATTCAATAAAATTAGAAAGGTCTTTGTATAATTTAAAGCAATATGGGCGAATGTGAGACAATCGTCTCAATAAATATTTATTAAAGGTAGATTATCAAAACCGACTTAAACATTATTGGAACTCGTGAAGAGATTTCAAAAGAAGTAAATCTTAAAAAAAAAAAAAAAATTAGAATTTGAGATGAAAGATCTCGGTAAAACAAAATTTTATCTCAAATTGAATAAATTTTTTGTTCATCAATCAATTTATATAAAAAAAACAAAAAAGACAAAGCGCATCTATTGAATACCCCAATGATCATTTGCTCACTTCATATAGAAAATGATATTTTTCGACTTCATGAATATAATGAAGAACTTCTTGGTTCTGAATTACCATATACTAGTGCAATAGATGCACAAATGTATCTCGCTAATAATATTAGACCTAATATATCTTTTTCTGTTAATTTATTAGCAAGATTTAGTTCATGTCCAACCAAGAGACATTGGAATAGAACTAAACAAGTTTTTCAATATCTTTGAGGAACAATTGATATGAGTTTATTATATGTCAACAATTTTGAATCACAACTTATTGGTTATGCTAATGCTAATTACTAAATCTTAAACAGGGTATCTTTTTACATATGGAAGCACTGTTGTTTCACGACGTTATGCAAAATAAACACTATTGCTACTTCTTCAAATCGTGCATAGATTATAACAATTCATGAAACAAATCGTGAATGTGTTTGGTTAAAATCTATGATTCTACATATCCAAGAGAATTGTGATTTATCTTTTGAGAAGAAATCTCTACAGTACTCTACGAAGACAATGTTACATGTATAACTAGTTGAAGGAAGGATATATTAAATAGAATCGCGCAAAGCATGTTTCACCAAAATTCTTTTTTACTCATTACCTTTAGAAGTATGGTGATATAGATGTTCAATAGATTCATTTAAGTAACAACTTGATAGATTTGCTTACAAAGGCATTACCGACTTCAACATTTGAAAGATTAGTGCGCTGAATTGAAATGCGTCGACTTAGAGATCTTACATAACATTTGATCAAGGAGTGTATAATGGAAGATGTACTCTTTTTCTTTCGTTAGGCATTTTTTCACTGGATTTTTCTATAGTAAGATTTTAATGAGACATATTTATTGTACAAAGGATATTCAAAGGGAAGTATTATAAATCTATTTATTTATAATGAATATCCATTTAGTCTTTTATATATTCTTGACTCTTGACTTTAGAGTGTTTACTTGTACCCCTATAAATAGAATATTTATTATTTAATAATATATTATTCAGATATGTGAGTAATATATTTTCTCTATTATTTATCTAATTTATCTTTTATTTTGTAACAATGACATTATTCATTAATACTTCTTATTTTTAAACGAGAAAAAAGTTTAATATGATTTTTATTATTAAAGAAAATATATGAATAAAATTGTGTTATTGAATATATATATATAATTTATCACTTTAGTCCTTATTTTATTAAATTTTTATTATTTTAGTTTTTTTGGTATATTTTTTTATCATCATAATATTCTTTAGTGATCACTTAATTTTTCTTTTTTAATTATATTTTGGCTATATTTTTCTATTAAGCTAGTACTTTACATTGAATTTTAACTTTTCTTCTAATAATTTTTAATTTTATTTCGATCAAATTATTAGAACATAACATGTATGAACTTATTATAAGGTCTTAATTTAATATAAAAAAATTTAGTTAAAATATGATCAAAATGAATATAAAAAATTAACCTTTTTATATATGAAATATTATTAATAATTAAATTTATAATTTAGTGTATATATACGCATATATGTATATTATTTCTTGAAATTGGTACAAATGCAACTATTTTCACAAATATAATTAATATATGGCAAATTGGTGTCAATAGTCCTTATATTTTTTCTGTTGGTGCTTATAGTCCTAAATCTTTAATTTTATCTTTTAATGTCTTTTATGTTTTTTCGATTGGTGCATATGGTCTTTCCGTTAAATTTTTAACGGTCAACCGTCAGTCAATCCTTTTTTATTTATTTTTTTTTATTTTTAATAAATTTCAATAGCAAAATAGTCTTTTTAACTACACTTCTCTCTCTCTCTCTCTCTTTTTAATCTCAAGGACAAAATGGACATTTTCACCCTCTATTCCACCAAAAAAAAACAAAGACTAAAAAAGATGGATTTTTATTTCGTGAAAATCAGAAGTAAAATTCAAAGAACACACTGAACTTTCAATTTGAATCTACAAACCAAAATTATTGGCATGCAATACAAAAGATTGAATCTTTGAATATTAAACAAGAATAGAACTTACCTATGGTAAACTTCTTTTTCCCCTCTAATCGATTTCTGTAGTAGTCTCAAATATTGTGGATTCAAATTGGAAGTTCACTGTGTTCTCTAAATTTTATTCTCTGACTTGCTTATGATCTTCACTCCCTCATTTTTAAGCTTTTTTTCCCCCTATAATAGAGGGTGAAAAAGCCCATTTTATCCTTGGGATAAAAAAAAAAAAAAAAAAGAAGAAGTATAGTTAAAAAGAATAGTTTGCTCTTGAAATTTATTAAAAATAAAAAAGGGTTGACTAATGGCCGTTAAAGATTTAACGGAAAGACCATATGCACCAATCGGAAAAACATAAAGGACATTAAAAAAAATAAAATTAAAGATTTAGGACTATAAACACCAATCGAAAAAAGATAAGGGACTATTTGCACCAATTTACCTTAATATATTCATAGTATTTTTTTTTTCCCCAGTTTACAACTAGTTAATTAAAATTTTCAATTAAATTCTCTTATAAAAGACGGGAAAAAAAGGGGGAAAAAAAAAACATTGTCCTCAAAGAAGCATCCCTTTAGATCATTAATCAAACTCTTATCAAATACTGGAGTTGGAATGCCGCTCATAGGAACCGAGTACATCACATGGTCATATATTTATTTATTTATTTTTTGATAATTAATTAAACTTCATTAATAAATATAAAAATTACACGATGAATGAATAAATATTATTTATAAGTAACAGGGAAAATAACAATTTAATCAAATTAGGTGGAGATACATTACTCAACCTAAATAATTTAAGTGAGTCAAAAAAAAAAAAAAACTAACAAAAAAATTAAAACAAACGACATAATCATCTCTCCTACATCTATAGCATTTTGGTCACCATTCTCAAGCAGCAAAAAGGACTTGAATTCATCTTCTGCTTTAAACAACAATCTAGGAGATCCTAAACGCATCAGCAATTTCAAAGAGAGTCTAAGAAAAAGACTAAAATTAAGCAAAGAGCTTAGATATGAATTGAGTAGATAAATATTTTTTTTTCATTAAGAAGAAAATAACTTAGATCTAGAAAGATCATTAAAAATCTTTGCAAATAAGTTCGAAAAAGTCACAAAATACTTAGAAGATAGAAAAAATAATACATAGAAAATAAAAAAAAAAACAGTAAACAAAAGAAAGGAAAAATGAGAAGAAGAGGATTCTCCGACCAAGAAAAGACTCTAGCCGGAGCTTGAGCTTCTTGGCCGGAGAATAAGAAGCTTACTGAAGCAGAGAAGGTGGCTATGCAGTGAAAAGCTAGGATTTACTGGGAGAGAAAGAAGAGAGGATCCAAAGATTTATGGCCAGATATTTACTTTCAATAAAAGAACACTCACAATAAAATGGATTAATTATTGCAGTAGCAGTGAATACTTATGGTTAGATAAAAAAATTATTGGATATTCCCTAAGATAGATATATATATATATATATATATGTAGAGATGTTTTATTCATAATAATTGTTACATGGCTGAAGATCCTGCGTGATGTAAGTTTACCAAAATGTCCTTCTTGTAGTACTTATTTTCATAGATTTTACAAGAACCAACGGTTGCATGCATGAATACGTACATTTAATAAATAAAATTCTGTTGATTGATTTGTTCGATTCAGTCAGTGATGGGTTTTCGAAGAATTAAAGTGTTTTAAAAGCGCCTCCTGCAGATCTTAACACCTATTTAATACTGTACTTTTCCAGTCTCCACGTTGACGTACAGTATTTTATTTTAATTTTTAGAATTATTTTAGTTTTTTATTCTAAAATTATTTTTATTAGTCAATTTAATTTTTTTTTTCTAGAAAAATTAGTGATTTAATAGATTTTAAAGTAAGTAATTAATCACAAACTAGTTATTTAGTATGCAAATTTCTAACCATTAAAGATAAAAATAATATTTAATATTTAAATAAATAATAAATAATAGTTTCAAAAGAAAAAAAAGGTTAAAAAAAAATAATATATATTTTTAATGAATTTCTAATTTTAGATTATTTTATAGTTGAAATAATATATTTATCCTTTTGTTAAATAAATTAATAAATATTTTATTTATGTATTTTACATATTATAATAGATTAAAGGACTAATTTTTTATTTTCAAAAATTTTTTATTTTTGGATGAAATAATTTTTTAAAAAAATTAATTTAGAGACTAAAATAGCAAATAATCTTTATTTTTATAATGTATTATTCAATTTGACTATATCATGAAAACTTACAAACCCTTATTTTCTTCTTCCTTTTCATTTTACAATTTAAACCTATAAATTTTGGTCAAGAAGGCATAGCTCAGTAGGTAGCAGCTTAACTTATGATTCGAGAGATAATGAGTTTGAGACCTATTAGAGGCAAAAGTGCCTCAAAATTTCAAAAAAAAAAAAAAAAAAAAACTAGAAATTTTGTGATATATATATACACATATATACATTTCCATTCACTAGAAAAACCACCAAGAATGGCTTTTATAATTCTATTTATAGTCACTAAAAAATATTAAAACATATTTATTAAAAATTTTAAATTTTAAAATTTTAAAAATCTTCTATTATTATGTATATATATATAAAATTTTTTAAAAATAAATATTTAGATAAGATAGATTAAAAGAAAATCTCAAAAAAAAATTAAAATTTTTATTTTATTTATAAGAAATTAATTAATTACCCGTCAAAAAAACCAAAGAACTTGAAAATGACAATTAGAAGGCTGCATGGATGCGTTGGTAGAGTACATATATGGTTCCAGAAAAGCTGCTAAAAAGTAAGATCAAATTCTATTTTATTCTATGCCTTTTCATACATGATTCTTTTGATTATTAATAATAGAGGAAAATTGGTTGATTTTGTTTCTATAGTTTTTGTGTGGTTGGACCATTTTTTTAAAATTTTTTTATTTTGTAAGTTTTTAATGTATAATAAATTGGTGTATTTGATTATTTTCTTCATAAAATTTATTATGCAACCTAGTTTATGTCAAATTGACTATTTTACTCTCAAGGGATTTTATCTTGGAAATAAGCAAATTTCACATCAAAAAACTACTCAATTGTTTTAGGATTTGTCTCCTATAAAAGTTATTAACCTCTCATATGTGAGGTAAGTGCATTTAATTTCCTTTACTATTGGAGTTTGACCTTACGAACAGACTACCAACTTGAGCATTGAAGCCTTTTTGGGGATGAACCTCTCTCCCCATCTTTTGCAGGATCCTTGGATAGCTTGACCGAAGAACCTTTTGAAGAAGAACCATCCGGCCACATTAGACTAGTTGAGGAATGACTTTTCGACTACATATTGAGGACTTACTAAATAAAAAATAAAACAAGACCAACCACACTAATGTTTGAAAAATTGGGGACCAAATCACTAATTTTCCAATAATATATATATACATATATATATGTGTGTGTATGTGTGTGTGTGTGTGTAGCATGCATATAGCAAATGGAATTTGGTAGTGGGTTTTCATTAATGATCCTCTGAATCTATTTCATATCCTTTCCTTTGGAAAAATACCACATCATCATCAAATGCAGGCACTTTCTGCATCTTTTGATTTTTTCTGTTTTTGTTTTTGATTTTTTTTTTTTAAAAAAATTTAAATTAATTACTTTCAATTCTGAATTTTATGTATTTTTATTGTTTAAAAAAAAGGAAAACTATTTTCTTTCCTTTTATTCATTAATGCAAATCAGAGAAAATGACGTTTCATAATCTATTCCATAGAAAACAATTAATATTCATTCTAAAATCTTCTTACACACTTCAATTCTCAAATGAATAATAAAGTGAAAATGTCTCTATTTTAGTCTTCTATTTTGTTAATTTTTTACAATTTTAATATTATATCTATATATATTAGTAATTATTTTATTCATTTTAATCATATTTTAAATTTTGACTATCTCATTTACCCGAATTTTTATAGATACTAAGAAAGTAAATATTTCTTATTTTTTAGTTAAAGAAGCCTTAATTTCCTCCTCTACCTTTATATCTTTTTATTAAAATTTAAGGCTATATTTGGATAAACATTATATTAAAAAAATAGCTTATTCGAGACAAACTTTTATTCAAAATGAATGTTGTCTGTTATTTTATTTTTTTTAAATGAATTTTATGTTGGAAAAGTAGGGGTTAAATATGTAAGTTTTCTAAGTATAATGATTGTGTGTGTAAGAGAATATTTGTTTGGAGAAATGTGTATAAGAGTGATTTTATTAATAATATGTATTTTTTAAATAAGGTGGGTCCACAAATTTTATATGTGTATTTTTGGGGACAATTTTTTTCAAAAAAAAATGTTGTTCAAATGTACTGGTTGTTGGGAAACACATTTTTCTCTCAACTCTAATAGAACACTTATCCAAATATAGCCTAAGTTTTTAAAAAAGTTAATTATAAATATTGGCTTTACATTAAAATTGAAATTGAAAATGTCATTCAAGGTTTATGGGAAACATAAATATATTTGGTAGATGGATTAATGTATATATAGAATAATTAGAAAAAAGTCATTTAATTCCTTCTCTCTCTCTCTCTCTCTTTAATTGAGACGAATTTTGAAAAATATGGTAATGAAAAAAAAAAAAAAAAGTAAAAAAATTAGATGTTTTAGTCCATACATTATTTTTATTTGAATAAACGAATAATTATAAAAATATATTCTTTTAATAATTAATTTTTTTTTATCACTTGTACAATTAGATCTTTATATTTAATTTCTAAATTTTTCTAAATCTTAAATTATTTTTTTTTTGGACAAATTGATCTTTAAATTATTTTTAATTTGGATGAATTGATCTTTAAATTATTTTGATTTGAATAAATGAGTCCTTAAAATTAAAAGAATTAATTAATTCAAATAAAAATAATTAGAAAGTATTTTCGTCCAAATCAAAATTATTTTTAAGATTAAAAAGGTTAAAAATAAAATATAAAAAAAATATAGAGATCAAAATATCAAAATACATATATATATATATATATATATATATTTATTTAAATACAAATAATTTAAGAATTAAAACAGTCAATATTAAAAAAAAAAAAATCTAAATTGTTTAGAAAATGATTTTTCTTTTGTTTTTTGGTAAGTTAGAAAATGATTTTTCAAAGAGTGATTTAATAAAGTTTGTACGAAAATGCACTAAATATGGGAAGTAGTACAGAAGCGCAAGTTGTAGTTGTTTTAAATGAACACAGACACACACACACACATATATATATATATATATATATATCTTTTGTTGTGTCCCCTCTTCTATTTATTTATGTACACATTGAAACGACATTTGATTAAAATATATTTAAACAACAACTCATCAACCACTGGAAAACACATAATAATTTCAATTTCACTTTTATATTTAATGAAAGATTCACAAAATCATGATGGAAACCCTATAAAACTGAGAGAACAAATCTGCATTTCCTTGCCTAATTCTACTACTCCTATATATATATGTATATATATGCATCGTTTCTTCAAAAGGTGTAAATCCGGACACCCTAACAGGCCCCCATGTCCCAGGCCCCTCCAGCGCACGGGGAAGTGAATCGCGGGATATGCACGGACTGGTTTACGAACGACAGGTAGCCGCCACAAGACACGACCCCAGCCACATCCCCAGGAGTATTTCACCCAAGAGTGCAACCACACGGAGTCGAACCCGCAGATGGCAGGCCATTCTTCAAAGCCTTATCCCTGCCTCGCTCTGCCAAACTAAGTACTGATTTGGATTCTGATTCACATTCCAATTTTATCATTTATTTATTTATTATTATTATTTTTTCTAAATTCATTTCCTTTCTACTATTTTTTATTTTTAATTTTTAATTTTTGATGGTGATATCCCAAACCTTTTTGACCCAAACTAATCCATCCAGAGAGGTCCAATAGTATAAAGATATATCGAATTGTGGAATACCCAGGTGAGGTTTACCCCTACACCTCTTGGCAAGCCAGGAGGAAATGGAGATTCGACTCCTAGACTTCTTGACAGGCCAAGAGTCTAAGGGAAGAAACCTGACCAACATGTCAGAAGAAATTCCTCTTTATTTTTTTAGTTGGATTGGAAGAAATGAAGATTTATTAAAATCTAAATTAGTTAATGAGATTGTAATTGATAAAAACACCCTTTAAGGGATTTATGCGTAGTAAATTTTTGTGTTTAAAAATTGTCAAAATTTGAACAAAAGAATCTCTTCATCTAATTAAAATAAAATAGAGATTTGATAGTCAAAATAATAAAAAATAATAATTATATGTTTGTTTAAACAATAAAAATATAGAGATTAAAAGAGTCAATTATTAAAATACTTTTAATTATTTTAGATAGATTAAAAAAATATATTTTAAATGTATTTATAAATAATTTATAAATTTTATTTTTAAAAAATTATAAATATTAACTTTAACGTGAGAAGATAAACGTATTAATATATATATATATATATATATATATATATGTATTTGATAATATTAGAGAATGTAAATATAAAAAGATATTGTGCCCATAAATCTTATTAACCGGACCACACGCTAGACTTTTGTATTTTATTTTATTTTAAAGAAAAATAAAAACTTGAACTGAAAATTCTACTTTTAAAGAAAGAAAATTGATGAATTTTATTTTTAATGTTTAAGTTTTTGATATTATTAATTTTTTTTTTTTTTATTTAGTAAGCCTACATATATAATGGACATTTGTATTTGATTATTCTCTTTATAATACAAACCAAGAAATTTTCTAATACAATCCATGCGACACTTAATACACTTAGACAATGCAATGTGCTAAGTAAGCTTTTAAGAGAAGAAGGAGAGCCAATCAGAGTAGAAAGGCAGAAGCTTGTATTGAAAGTGGGTAAGATGTACAAGACTTTGACAGCTTACCATTATTGGACTTTGGACTCTCTTTTTACAATTGCGAAGAAAAAGACTAAATGTACTTGTCTAACTAGGGATTTACTAAATTAAAAAAAAAAAAGAAAAGGGACTAATCTAGGGATAGTAATAGGGTTGAGGATTTTGTTAGAATTCCTTTATTATCCCCATCCTTGTCTTCATCCTTTAGAAGTATAACTATTACATCCCGGATGGAGACGAGAATCTCAATGAAAAATATTCACCCTATATTATACTTTTAAAAATTTTTATTCTCTTTTTTTTAGTTATAGTTTTAATATAAATTGTTAAATAAATTTTCTACAAAAAAAGTATTTTTAAATACTTTTTATGCTTTTAAAAAAAATTAATAATTCTTATGATTTTTAGGAATATATTTTTATTAAATTAAAAAAAAATATAATATGTTTAGTATTTTATTTATTTACATCTAATTTATTATTTATCAAAATAATTATCATCATTTATTTCTAACAAATATTAATAATTTAGTATTATATGATTGTTATAGTATTATATATACATATATAATTTAGGTGTCTGGTTGTGGGAATGAAGATGGGATTTCAAAAAATACTATTTCGGTGGTCCTCTATTTTGGTTTTTGAAAAATTACTTTTTTCATCTTCAAACTTTATTTTTTAGGCTGTTTTTAGACTGGACTTTTTTTTTTTGTCAAAAATTTCACTCAAGTTGGAAAAAAAAATGAGTTGACTTGTTTGGATACCACTTGACATGCATGTCTCTCCAAGTGGCAAAAAAAATGAATAAAATATTTAATACATATCATCATTACACAAATAAAATATATTATTTTTGTCTCTACTTACTATACAACTTCTTAACTTGTCCTTACTTTACTCCTCATTTTTTATAATCCACTTAACTTTTTTTGAAAAAAAAATGAACAATCTAAAAAAAAACTCTAATCTAAAAACACCCTTAATTTTTCCAAAAATTACAATTTTCATCCCCAATCGATTAAATCAAAGATTTTTCGGTCAAAATGTCGGTTTCTGATGAGTACAATTTCCATTTTTAGATGAACTACACTGTTGAACCAAAGAAAGATTCATCAAATTTTCATTAAAGAAATGAAGTTTCTTATGAGTATTGAAAAAATGAGGTGGGCGTGCTGGGTTCTGGTATCTTTCTTAATTTATTTCTACACGTCCAAAAATAATGGCAGCTTTCCCTGCTGCTGCTGCTGCTACTGTTAAAGGTTTTTTCATCGCGACTACACATTACAGAGAAGATGCTTCCATGCAAAAATGTTAAACACTAGACTATATCCCTTCTTCACAATTTCCAAGACATCGTTTCACTTTTATAGGTACATATATATATACATATATTAAAGAAAGAACCTCAGGACAAAGAAAAGTTCCCACAAACACTATACAGCCCAGGTTTTAATGTTTTATTTTGAAATAAGTTTAGGGAACTATAGTTAATATAATCCTACTTTTAAATATTTAAGATTAAATTTACTAATCTTCCTTGCTGGTAATAACAAATTTTGATTTGTAATAAAAGAAAAAAGCATAGCCCATCTGGAGAGGAGAAAGAAATCTGACACTGTACTATACTGTCATCGAACGTGTTTGTCTAACAAAACCATGACCATCTAAATCAAGTCATGCAGGACTTCTTCTGATGCTTCTTTTTTCTTGGCCATCTCTTTCTCAAGTAAGTATATTCTCTCTGCTTCAGGCATGGCTGTTATGATTTTCTCGAGTTTAGAGTTCAACTCTTCGATCTTCTCCATTAGCCTGTCATTTGTGAACATACCTAACAGCACACTTTGGATCGTCTTCCTGCTTTCGGTTAATGGCAAAACAATAATTACAGCTGATCCAATGGTACCCCATGCAATGGCTATAATTGCCCAGAATGTGAAATATCCTTCACTGAATTGGCCTGAATTATCACAAAAGTAATCATCGTTACTAAAACAATGAATTTTTCCTTTCCTATAAAGAAAGAAAAGAAAGTTATGATCGACAAATACACTTACGAGCAGGAAGTGTGAGTAGAGGCCATAGCAGTGCAATTACCATGGTGAAACCAACACCCCATTTGATTATCCATGTCTTTGCACTAATCAACTTTGATTCATTGAACTCTTCAGCTGGCAAGTCAGTTTTTTCCTTTTCAACCATTGTTATTTGTTTGGTATTGTCCCATTCATAATTCAGAGGCCATAACAAGCTACAGACAGCATGAACTGCTCCACCGGTGAGGATGGAGACGAGGTTTCCAGCCAGCATAGGTGCATTCCTTCCTGTTGTGTCAAGATTTACCCTTCCGTACTCAATTTTAGTAACTGATAACCAGGTGACCATACCAAGAAGGCAACCGGTAATTGTTCCGAGAATGGCACCGGATGCATTTGCTTTTCTCCATAGGAGCATGAAAACTATAGGAATAACTGCCGACCCGATGAACACTCCCGTTGCTAGATACATCCAATTTAGAGAAACTCCAGCCTTGTTCAAGATAACTGCTAGTATTCCCATAAAACATCCGAAACCAAGGACAATAGCTCTTGATACATTTAGTATTTCTTTACCAGTGGCACCTGGATTTATGTAGGTGCGGTAGATATCATAAGTGCACAATGA
>JAXGGT010000131.1:2355833-2370176 GCA_035583425.1 Marsdenia floribunda | reverse complement strand
AGATGTGTTCGCCAAGTGATGTGGACGGGCTGGAGGATACCTCGATGATGATGCCAAGAATATTCTCTGTTTCCCCTAAGGTGATCTTCAAAAGCAAGTTGGCTTGCTCATTTTCACTATGTCGTACTTTCTCGATGACGAAGTATTCAAACCTTCCATTCAGCATTTGTGCCATCCTTGCATATTCTTTCAAATTCTCAGAATTAACGACATATTCACCTCTAGCCTGATGGACAACAACTTGGGAGTTACTGTGAACTTTTAGAGTCGAGATACAGGCTTGGAGGACCCATAACATTCCAACGATGAGAGCCTCGTATTCCGCTTAGTTGTTAGAAACAATGAAGTCTAGGCGTATACTTCTTTCTTCCATTTGTTTCGTGACAGGAGAGACTAAACCAAACCAACCCCAGCTCCACTTTAGTTCACCGAACCGTCGACTTTTAGTAACCAGGCTGCCTCTTCAATTGTCAATGACGTCGCCTTTGGCGAGATATATGGAATAATGACGGTATCCATTGCATCAAAAAATGTGGTTTTAGCCAAGAAATCTGCCAGAGCTTGGGCTTTAATGGATGTGCGTGGTGTGAATGTGATGTCGTAGCCGCAAAGCTCGACAGACCATTTTAGCATCCTACTCGATGGTATATTTGCCGAAATGGTGCATTTGTATAAACAATGATTGCATGCGATTCAAAATAAGAGCGCAACTTGCGAGCTGCAACAACCAACGCATAAGCTAACTTTTCTATATTAGGGTACTAAGATTTCGGCCCATTGAGAGCTTTGCTTACATAATAGACCGGTAGTTGCTTTTTGTCAACTTCCCGGATAAGAACAGAAGCTACAGCTAAGTTTGAAGCAGCTAAGTACATATACAATGCTTCCCCTAATTCTAGCAAACTAAATAGAGGAGGGTTCATGAGATACTCCCTCAATTTTGCCCACGCCTCTTTACATTCCTCAGTCCAGGTAAAATTTCGGGCAGCAACCTCAAGACTTTAAAAAATGGAAGACATCGCTCAGCTGATTTTGATATGAATCTCCCCA
Organism: Marsdenia floribunda; assembly: GCA_035583425.1. Taxonomy (NCBI): domain Eukaryota; kingdom Viridiplantae; phylum Streptophyta; class Magnoliopsida; order Gentianales; family Apocynaceae; genus Marsdenia; species Marsdenia floribunda. Next base: position 2,369,126 of record JAXGGT010000131.1, on the reverse strand, counting down.
ATGCAGCAATACATCCATTGATGCGCTGAACATCCTTTATACACCTTGGTTCTCTCAGGCTCATGAGGGCGGTAATCTTCTCGGGATTGGCCTCGATACCTCGCTCGATCATCATAAAACCCAAAAACTTCCTTGATTGCATGCCAAAGGTGCATTTGGCGAGATTCAATTTCAGACCATAGGAGGAAAGTGTGGTGAAAGTCTCCTGAAGATCTTTTAGATGAGATCCTCCTTTGATAGTCTTTATGACCATGTCGTCCACATAAGCTTCTACATTTCTTCCGAGTTGTGCCTTCAGGACACGATCGATCATTCTTTGGTATGTCGCCCCTGCATTCTTCAGGCCGAAAGACATCACATTGTAACAATAAATTCCACTAACGGCCCGGAACGAGGTATGGATCTGATGAGGTTCATGAAGCTTGATCTGGTGGTATCCAGAAAATGCGTCCAAGAAACTGAGCATGCCATACCCCGATGTTGTATCAACCAGTTGGTCTATGCGGGGTAGAGGATAACAGTCCTTTGGACAGGCTCTGTTCAAGTCCGTGAAGTCGACGCACATGCGCCACTTTCCATTAGCCTTTTTAACTATCACCACATTGGCCAACCAAGTGGGATATTGAACCTCGTTTATGAACTTTGCTTGGAGTAATTTATTGACTTCCTCTTTCCTTCCAGCCTCTTTATTAGGTCTGAATCGCCTTTGCTTCTGTTGAATCGAGTTGGTTCGAGGATCAATGTTCAATTTGTGCAGCGCGATTTCTCTAGCTAGCCTGACCATGTCTTCAGTTGTCTAGGCAAAATTATCACAATGTGCTTTTAGGAATGCCTCAATTGCTGCAGCTTCCTTCTCGGGCATTTCTTTCCCAATTTTGATCTTCTGCTCGGGGTAGGCTAGGTTGATTGCGATCTCCTTATACTCCAACTCTAAGGTAGAGATATGTCCCACATCCATGGGCTGTGCTCCGAGAAGAGATCGCTTCTTCTTGGCCTTGACGAGGTAAGTGAGAAGACTTTTAGGGTTGCTTCGCACTTTGCCATGGCCCGTTGGAGTGGGAAACTTCACCCTTTGATGTGGAAGAGAGATCACCATGTCGAACTTTGATTGTAGCGGAGTGCCCAAGATGGCATTATATGAGGAATCGACATCCACCACATGAAATTTGATAATCTCGTTTCGCACGGTTGGCGGAGATCCAAGCATGACCTCGAGCTCGATGGTGCCTTTAACCTCAACTTTGTGCGTTGTGAATCCCTCCAGCCTCGTGGAGTTAGGTACAAGCTGTCCATTCTTTAATCCCATTTCTTCAAAACATTTATAAAATAGAACATTCTTTGAAGCTCCAGTATCGACCAACAATCTTTTTACCATACATTTGTCAATACCAGGGAACTGTAAAGTGGCCTCTATCACAATGAGATTAATTTTTAATTCTGTTGTGGGAGCCAACTCTGACCGAGAAAAAGTGATGACCTCCTTATCACTCAGGTACTCTGGAACAATGAAGTCGATTTTGAGAGAGTTGATCTATTGCTTTAGTTGAGTTAATGAGGGAACTTCGATGGTAATCACTTCGATCACTCTCTCCTTTCCTTTATCGGAGTCTTTGGAGGCCCCTTGGGCCTTGTACTCATTCAACCTGCCTTATTGAATTAATCTTTCAATAGCTCGCTTTAAATGAATGCAATGCTCCATGAGATGGCCGTGGTCGCGATGAAACAAACAATACTTGTTTTTATCTCTGAAGTTCTGTGATCGAGGATGCATCGGCTCAGGGTCCGGTACCCCATACTTCTCCTTCAAGACAGATACGAGATCTTCTTTCGGGACGTTCAATGGGGTAAAAGTCTCGGTCTTTCGAGACCGATTTTTCCCCCGCTGTTTGTCGTCATGACTGGCCGAGGCCTTCCCTTTGTCTAGCGAGCTTTGCTCCTTCTGCGTTGTTCCTAGACCTCTTCTCCCTTCGATTGTATTATTCTCTGCCAAGGCAACCTTCCGAGTGACATTAAACATTTTGACTAATGTTCGTGGCTTTCTTAGTTGTAACTCGGTATATAAAGCAACACTTCTGAATCCTCCTTCGAAACATGTCAGCACTGTGTCCTCACTCAGCCCTTCGATCTCGTCATAGACTTTCTTAAAACGATCCAAGTAGGACAAAAGAGATTCTCCATTTCGCTGCTTCACGTTTGCCAAGTCTCCACGAATTTTTGGAATAACACCTGCTATGTTGAACTTGTCAAGGAACATCCTTTCTAAACCCGACCAGGAATCAATTGCATTCGATTTGAGCGATGTGAACCAGGTTAAGGCCTTTTCGGCCAACGTGCTGGGAAAAGCTTTGCACAACAACGCCTCATCATTGGTCACCAATCCCATGGCTGATTTATATAGGCAGATATGCTCTTGAGGTCAGCTTTTACCATTATAAAGCATGAATTGAGGCAGTTTAAGGTTTGGATCTGGAGCAGCATCCCTTATCCACCTAGTAAAAGGTCCAAGCTCGATAGATCGCCTTTCTGTCGAGGTCCGTACTCTAGTGGCGGGTTCCGCATGCCTTTCCTCCCTGACTCTTTTCGATCCTCTTTGATCGGAATGGTGGTCAGGAACACGAGGTGGTAACCTTGACGAATGGTGCGATTCGCCTACTTCGCTCGGAGCTCGCTACGGCCTGGAGGTTTGAGCTCTAGATTGGCCATGGAGGAGATTCATCCTATTTGTCGCTGTGACACTTCTTTGGGAGTGACATGTACTCCGACAAGGGCGAGAAGTAGGTATACTATGCTCTCTCGAGGGAGCCGTTTGTGGCCTTTCCAATGTAGGGGGAACCTCTCGTGCAGGCTGCGAGGCGGCCCCTATACCGACTCCTGGTGTTGGTATGTTCGTAAATACTGGTGGACGTAGTGTCTGTCCCAACTCTTCCATTTAGGTTTTCAGCCTAAACCAATCTTCCATCACCTTCTGTTGTTTGGTTAATCGGTCAAGCTCATCCCTTAACTTCTGGAACTCTTGACTGTCTGACGACCCAGACGCTTGAGCCCTCCATGCACTTAATCTGTCTCTTAGATCACGTGAAATAGATTGCGGACCTAGCCCTTCAGTCACCGGTCGTCTTGGAGCAAGAGTTACCACTTGTGGTGACTGTGCTCTTGGACGGGACTGCTGGGTTTCTACATCCGTCATATGTGTTCTTCTTGATGTAGAACGGTGAGACATTACGTACTAGAACAATGTAGTAGGAAATATACAGAAGCAGAAGAGAAGAAAAGCTATCTGGGATGAGGAAAGGATGAACCTTTTCTGCGTTTCTCGGTAACGGAACCAATCTGATGTGGTAAAAAACTTAAACCTCTTTATACCAGAAAAATGATGACACTAACCTTAATCTCCCTTTAATAATAATCTCCTTTCTTCCAGAAATTAAGACGGGCTTTACCCCCGTTTTCACCTCCGATGATAAAGTCAGTAACTTATATAAAAAAAAGATAAAAATACGTGAAAAACTTATCAAAAAGAACAGAGGAGGAAAAGTATTTCTTACTGATAAGAGCCAACCTCCTTCTTGAGAAGGAATGTCTTCTTTTTATAAGCAAACTTTATTATGCCTCGAGATGAGTGCGTGATTGACACGTGCATACTGAGATTTAGTGGACTTATTTTTAAGGCGCCACGTGTTCCATTTTGCGGATTCCAAATTGTTATTAAGAATGGAAAATTATCATCCACTTAAGTGGATGTGTCAGCGCGAACGGCGCGTGTCAGGCATGTCATGTCACTTTTGTCGAGCAAAACGTGTTGTAGCCACAATAGTTGACCTCCCGCTGTAGCTCGATTGAGATAAGTGAGGCGAAGTGTGGTTGCTTGAAGTATGTCTTCCAATTAAGTCGTGGCGTAATTCGATCTAAGGCGATGTGAAGAGTTTGCTCGTAGCTCCCGCTACTGACGTCGTAGCTCCCACTGTCGGTCATTCGTAAGCGCATACGAGGTTACTCTTATGTGTGCCGAAATACAAAACGCGGTGTACAACACTTGCTTAATTACTCCGTGGTCATTTTTAGCCGTTCACCTTCCAAATTTGATTCAACTTAGTTGTCCCAATCTTCCCTAAGAAATTCAACTAAAAATTCCTAAAATTTGAAGCAGCAAACTGAAGGAATCCAAAAGAAAGTGAATCATTCTGCCATCGTTGAATCTGAAGAAAAGTGAAGAAAATTGAAGGCTTTGTCTTATCTGAAATATGTCAAAACAAAGCATTTCATTTAACAACCATGTCACCTACTCCTTTTGTGGTTCTTCACCACGGTAAGATGTATTGAACAGAGAATATCCACGTAGAAGATTTCTTGCTTGTGCAAAAGATATGGCAAGCAATTATCAATCAACCAGTGTCATTGATTTGAAGAAAATAAGAAAAAAAAATTGAAGAAAAAAGGAAGATGAGAAAGAGAAGGGAGAAAGTGTTGTGTTTTGTTCTGCTTTTGTTGGTCATGGTTATTGGCATTTTCTGGGTGAAGATGTGGAAAAAGAAATTGTTGAGATTGCTTTTGTTTAGTTTCTTTGTGTGAATGTTAGTTGTGGTTTTTATTGCGGGAAATATTGAAAATGTAGTAGATTAGATGGTAATGAAATATTTGTGGTTGTAAAAGTGATACTGGATCATTTATGAATGAAAAGAAGTTTGATTTAATTATAAGTATATTTTAAATTGTTTGTTGTGTATTTCATTCTATATAAACATGAAAAGGAAGAAAGCTTAAAAACTTACCAAATACTATAGTATAGTAAGATTAATAATTTACCAAATGATACTATACTATGTTATAAACAACACTACAAAAAAGAAAAAAAGTATTAAATTGACAAAAAAGTAAGCAACAGTATACTATGAGCTTGTCCGAAAAAAGGAAAAAAACAAATAGACTATTAGAAAGTGCTTAAGCGTCTCAATAGAATATATATTAGGGTGTTTCTTGTTTTTATACACTTTATATAAATGTCTTAATAAAGATATAACCATTTTAACTCTAGTCACCTCAATAGCCACAAGAGAATTTTATATATAAATAAAACTGAATTTTTAAATTAAAACTTTTTTAGGCATTTTTAATTGTTTAAATATTTATTTTTAAAGACATTTCTATATACGTAGTAATAAAATATTTTTAAGACTTATAATTTTAAAATATCTTATGATCTTAATAACTTTTTTTTTTCTTTTGCAATGTTTACTAAAAGTTGGAAATAAAACCAGTACCAAAGCTATTTTGGTAAAAATAACATTGTGTATATAGGTAATAATAAAAGATTGACGTCTTATGTAAAATCCTTACTTCTCCGTCGATTAAAATATCTTACTATATCTTATTATGAGGCCCTTTGTCCCGGGGCATGGGCATGGATGGAGGCAGGTTTTTGTCACCTGTGTAGAGACATTATTCGTGTACTCGAGACATGTCATAGGTGTTAAGAATATTTACGTATTATCAGATTTAGACATTTGATACCTATGTATTGGGGTGGCTCGAGTGGTGCATGGCATGACCATGTTTGTGAATGCATGGCATGCCTTGATTGTGTGTCTTGGCCAAGGAGTGTGTCAAAACCAAGTGGCACACATTAGTTTGATAGTTTGATGGACAGACTTAGTTGGGGGACTCATGGTGATTCAGTGACAAGATGGTTCGTGTGGGTTAGCTGTGACTGAGCTGTGGTGCAAGTTGGCTTGGACTAGAGTCAAGTCAGGTAGGTTCAGCTAGAAGACTTGATCTACCTCGGTTGGTTCTAGAAGATTTTAGAAGGTTCCAGAAGATGCTAGATTATTCTTGAAGATGAAGACTTGGTTTTAGTGACCTAGTGGACCAAGGAAGTGTTGAGGGTTTGGGTTGCGAGCCTTGAAGATTTTCGCACATGTCACAATCTCGGTCGTCAGTGATGTCATCTCTTCTCTATATAAACCAAGAGGAGAACTCATTCATTTATTCAGATATTCTCTAGTGGAGCTCTAGAGAGGAGTTCTAGAGAGAGAAAGGGTGTGAAGGCATAGATAGGTAGACTAGTTGTGTGCTTGTCTCTATCTAAGCTAGGTGTGTTAGCCTAAGTGACCTCTGTCTGTAGGCACTCAAGTTTGTAATTGTATCATTTTTCTATTTGGGAATATATTGAAAAGTTGGGCACATTAGCCCGTATATTATTGTGTGTTCTTTATATTGTCTTCTTTCCACAATATCCGAAAGATTTTTAGTTGTGTGTTTTAGCTTATGCGTGCCAAGATAGACACTTCGTGACACTCTTATCATAATTCATATGTTTTTTATGTATCTCATTATGTCAATATATCATAATATTATTTGGTAGTTAGGTAATGGTAGACTAAAATTTCTTTATAATAAGTTTATAATAATCCGCTATACATTGTATATATCATTATCTTTTATAACATAAATTTAACTTTCTGTCTTTATTCTCTAACAAAAATATACAAATATTGTAACCAAATAATAATGGTGATCATTTAGCAATTCTTTCTACTCTTGACTACAATGTGGATGCTAAATAGGAATCCATAGTTTTCAAATTGAAATCTATGTGCTTCTCAATTGTATACTATATAATGTACGTATATAGTCCCCCTTTCTTAAATCTTCAAAGTTGAACCAATAATAGCTAAATAATTTCAAGTAGTAAATAAAATAGAACAAATTAAATAAGAACAAAAACATTTGGGGAATTTTGACTTGGCTCTTGTTTTGATAAGTAAAAGAAGAATATTCTTCACATTTGATTTCAAGAATATGTTTGGTTACGTGGCAGTAACATCAATATAAATAAATACAGGAATAAGTTCCACAAGGTACATTGTAACCTAATCTACTTCTATTCTTTCAACTAAATAAAATAATTTCATTGCTAAATAATAACATTTTAGCATAAAATCTTCTGGTTCCTTTAAAAAACTAAAATTTATTGAAAGATAATTTATAAAAGAAAAAAAAAATTATTAACTAATTAAATATTAAAAAATAACAAAAAAAAAAAAATCAATATTATTTTAGTATATAATAATATTTAGAATAATATCATTTACTCTTTTATTTTTTAACCGCTTATAGATAACTTTTACACATCACACAATTTTTTTTTTAAAGTTTTTTTTTTAAAAAAAATAATTCAATTGTTTTTAAAGTTAATGACAAGCTAAAACAGAATTTTTATGTAAGAAAAGTAATACCAATTAAACTACTGACTTATTTTTCACTTATTAGAAAAAGGCTCTTTTTTTTCAATATAACTTTTTATTTATTTATTTATTTGTTTAACCTCCTCATACAAAATAGCTATTTTAGGACTGATTAATTGAAAATAAAGCTGCATTAAATCATTTTTTAGGAAGAAATCCTATGTAACATCCATTTCATCATTCACAAGATTCGAACTTCAAATCTTACTTAACATAATCAAACTCCTTCCACTACTTGGCTGTCATGTTTTCAAGTATATATATATGTATAGCATTTTTTTAAAAAAAAAATTATATATATACATTGAAACATGAGTGAATATAATTTTAAATATTTAAGATTTTAGTATGTTTCCTCATAATCATTTTACTTTTTATCTTTTAAGTTCTAAATAAATTCGGGTGTTTTTGAATTGGAACTTTTTTTTTTTGAAATTGTTCATTTTTTCAAAAAGAATTGAGTAGATTGCAAAAAACGTGGAGTAAGGTGGGGATGAGTTAAGATGTTGTCTAATAAGTGGGGAAGAAAATAATATATTTTATTAGTGTAATGATGATATTGTTATTTGAGTTATATATATTTATATGTATATATTGAATATTTATAGTAAGTTGGTGAATTTTTTATTTTTTTTTTTTGCCAACTCACCAGACATGAAGAGTATCATGTTAGGTGGTGTCCAAACAAATATAGCTTTTTTTTTTTTTTTTAGTTTGAATGAAATTTTAAAAAATAATTCCAATCTAAAAACAACCTTAAGCTTTGATAATTTTGATCTTGACAAAAAAATGCTTTAACAAGAATATAAATATGATAACTTTTAAATATATGTTAGCGTTAATTAGACTCTTTTTGGTCTAAAAGATTTAAAATTATTAAAATTTAATTTATTTAAAACATAAAATATCATAATAAAATATTTAAAATATATTAAATTTACTAATCTCTCACTAGCATTTTTCATTAAAAAAAAAAAAAAAAAAAAAAAAACATGTTCATTGTGATGACGTGGGTAACGGACAGTCCTGAAGTGGTACCGATTATTCTATTTTTGTTTTCGCTAGTGGCCCCAATTTTCCAACCTGGAAAAATGAAGTAGATTAGTAGTACACGTTTCTTTATAAATTAAGGAAACCGGTAGTTAATTAATGCCTCAAGTTGGCAAATGATTCAATCCCTTTGGACTGCATTTTCTACCTCACGCCAACACTTCCTTACTTGGTCCCCAAGAAAAATCTTCTTTTGATATATATATATATATATATATATTTTTTTTTTTTTTTGCCATTTGAATTTTTCTTTTTAATTACTCTCTCCCTTTAAAAAATTATTTTATAAAAGTAACATAATATTTATTAATATTCTTTAATATTTATTTAAATTATATTTAAAATTTAATAATAATTATTATTTATTTTTATTAAAAATATAAAATTAAAATTTATTTTAATACTTTAAATAAAAATACATTAATTTTATTTTTCAACTATATAAAATTTATATCACAAAAAGTAAAAAAATAAAAAATAAAAAACCGGAGGAAAGTATTGCGAGAATATCCTTACCTTTATATTATATATATATATTTGAATTGAGTTAAAATAATTTATGTTATATTTGGATTTCAATTATATTAGAGTTGAGTGAAAAAGTTATGTCTCCCAATACCCAACACATTTGGATAATATTTTTTTCTAATTAAAAATTTTTTCCAATAATATACTTATAAAATTTGTGGATCCCACCTTATTTAAAAAATATATATTATTAATAAAATCACTGTTACACACTTTTACCAAAATAAACATTCTCTTAAACACACAATCATTATACCTATAAAACCTACATAATTAACCTTCACTTTTTCCAACATAAAATTCATTTTAAAAAAAAAAATTACAAACAACATTTATTTCAACAAAAATTTGTCTCGAATAAGCCATTTTTAAATATAATGGAAATCCAAATATGGCCTTAACCTGTCAACACAACATGTACAAATTTGAAAAGACAAAAAAATGGTTGAACATAAAGGTTACACAAAAATTAATATTAACTGTGTCAACTGGTTAACCTGATTATGATACACATATAATTCAAAACTCATAAACTTGTCAACATAATTAGACGATATTAACAGTTAACACGATTATTTACCTATTTAACATATAAAAATAATTATATTATTTAATTTAATTATAGAAAATATTAAAAGAATAAAATTTATCAGATTATTTAATAAATTAGAATATATAAAATAATAAAAATTAATTATTATTTAAATGTGAGTTGGAAATGAGTTACTGGATTCAATTCGTTTACAACTTGAACACAATTATTATTAAATGAGTTCATTCTCTCTGACACAAATCTATTTATCTTCAAACTTTACACACTAATTTTGTGTGTTCTCATGTTGAATTAGATATTATCACTCCTAAATTATAAATATATATATATATATTCATTGACTAATTCGACAAAAATTAAGAGAAAAAAACTTTAAAATTATAACACATGATTAAAAATAGCACACAAAATTATCTCTAACTTAAAAAGCTAGGTAAAAAAGTATGCCAATCAAACCACATCTTCTTCTTAAAAGGAAAAGGGAACAAAAAAAAAAACCATTCATTTAAAAAAAAAAAATTATAATTTTAAAATAGAAATTTATAATAAAAAAGAGAAAAAAAATTGACCACGTAAATCTGTGATTCTAATACTGGAGATGGGAAGATAATATATATAGTTGTTGTACCATAATTTCTACATCAACATTAAAAATTTGTGGTCTAACGTCAATGAAACAGGAGATGTTGGATTACTCGAGCTAAGGTTTTCGAATTTTCTTTTTAATTAAAATATATTTTTTTTTTTCACTATTATTATTGATTACTTAATAAAATTTCATATTTTATAAAATAATGAGTTAAACATTTATGTAATTATTTAAATATAGGACAAGTAAAAGATATAGAAATAAAATAGTTTAATAATTTATTTATATTTTTGTAAATATAAAATTATTTTTTATTCTATTTCTTATTATCACATTAAATATATATATATATATATATATATATATATTTACTTCTCATATCAAAAAAACTTATTAATATTTTTAACATATAAGTGCTCTTATAATTAATAATATGTAAAATTCATATTTATTAATTATTATTATTAAAGAATGTAATGTCAAATGTATTTTAATTTTTTTTTAACTAAAAAATATATATTAATTTTTATATTTTTAAAAAGTTATGTTTTATGAAAGAGGCGACAATTAGAATCTTAAGAGATTAATGGATATAATTTCAAATATTTAAATTTTGATATGTTTGATTCTACATATTTTATTTTGATATTTTAGATTCTACATAAATTAAAATTTTACATTTAAAGTGCTTTTAGGTCCCAAAAAAAAAAAAAAAAAAAAAAACTAAATTAAAGCATGAAAATTGTAATTGTTATATATTTATTATCTTTATTTATATCTTTTTTCTCAAAAAAGAAAAATTAGGAAAACATAATCTATTTAAAAGTTTATATATTTAAGCATTAAATTCACCCTTTTTAGATTTTGCCTATTTATCGTAGACATTTTCCATTTTGTTAACTAAATATAGCCAATTTTTTGGTTACTAGTCCTTTCAAGAATCCTCCATAGAAAACCCAAAAAAAAAAAGAAAAGAAAAGAAATCTCCTCTATTGGCTAACTTTTAATACCAATAAATTATATAATATTTCACCAATGACCAAACCTCATTCAGCTACACCGCCTCCACATGCCAACTCATCCATCACTATATAAACCTTTTACCCCCCCTTAAAACACCATAACTTGTCCACCAAGAAAAAATAATAATAATAATAATAATTCTCCTCTCCGTAACGCTCAATTAATTCCAAAGTTCTCGCAGATCTTCTAAAACCCCTTTTCTTGAATTTTTTTTTTTTTTTTTTTTTTCCTATTTATCGATCCATCTCCTGTTGTTGAATTCTCGATTTCTCGGAACGATATGACGATGAGCCGCGTCGCAACACGGGTTGCTCGATCGCTGGTCGCCCAATCGGGGCAGCGGTACTTCTCGAGTACTGCTACTACTGTCACCGTACCTGCCCACGGTCCGATTCGCGGAGTTGGTTCCGGCCGCTTTACCAGTTTCTTACATGGAAATCACGTGAAGGATTCCGAGAGGGCTGTTCAGACGTGGGTTAGGCTGTTCCCGGTTAGTGGGGCTCGCCATGCCAGTACTACGGTAGCAGTGGGAGACAAGCAAGAGGAGAAAGTGGAAGGCAAGAATATTTCTACCGTAAACGTTGCTGATGGAGAAGAGAGCAAGGCTGTCGTTAATGGTTATTGGGGCGTTGAGGCTCCGAAAGTTAAAAAAGAAGATGGTACTGAATGGCCCTGGAATTGCTTCAGGGTATGTAGTAGTAATAAAAGTTCATCTACTCTATGATTTACATATATATATATACAGTTTCTGCTTTTGATTGATTCGTTACATTGGATCTGTCGTTGATTTTGGATTTGTTTTGATGTATTGGATAAAGCCATGGGAGACCTACAAGGCGGACCTTTCTATAGATCTCAATAAGCACCATGCTCCGGTGACTTTCTTGGACAAGATTGCATATTATACCGTTAAAGCTCTCAGATGGCCTACCGACTTGTTCTTTCAGGTACAGCCCTTTTCTTGTGATTTTCATTAATTTCTTATGGAAATTTATTTAATTTCTATTATCTGTTTCAAAGTAGGTTCAATTTAACCCGAATTAACTTGATGATTGTTACTACGTGTTAATTAGAAAAAATTGTGTTCAGCCCACACGTGAAAAAACATACCATAAGCCTTGAGTTTTTAGAGCGGATAATTTAATATTTATAGCCATACATTGTTCTGGTCAGAAATTTTTATGATCTACATATCCTTTTCCTGTGTGAGAAGGTGTGGTCCTATGAAATATTTATTTAACGATGAGATTTTATATGATATTAATATTAATTACATATTACAGAGAAGGTATGGATGTCGTGCAATGATGTTGGAGACAGTGGCAGCTGTGCCTGGCATGGTGGGAGGGATGCTGCTCCATTGCAAGTCACTGAGAAGGTTTGAACACAGTGGGGGTTGGATCAAGGCATTATTGGAAGAAGCAGAGAATGAAAGGATGCATCTCATGACGTTCATGGAGGTGTCACAGCCAAGGTGGTACGAGCGTGCCCTTGTGTTCGCAGTGCAGGGAGTTTTCTTCAACGCTTACTTCTTGACATATATTATCTCTCCCAAATTGGCACATCGTATAGTTGGATACTTGGAAGAGGAAGCAATTCACTCCTATACAGAATTCCTCAAAGAATTGGACAAGGGAACCATTGCAAACGTTCCAGCCCCAGCAATCGCCATTGATTACTGGCGAATGCCTCCTGATTCTACTCTTCGAGATGTTGTCATGATTGTGAGAGCTGATGAGGCTCACCACCGTGATGTCAACCACTATGCATCGGTAAGTTAATTTCTTGCAGATTTTTGACATGTTCTTTAAATTTCTGAGGGATTTAATTCCTTTTGTGGGATTGTTGCAGGACATTCACTATCAGGGACATGAGCTTAAGCAAGCACCAGCCCCCATTGGATATCACTAAAAAGAAGTGCAATTTACGATGGGTTGAAGCAGTACCGGGGCATGACGTCGTCCCTTAGGATTCTATGGCTGATAACTGTTCTTTATTATTACTAATATTGCTGGCTATTTGTACAGAGTTGATTTGAATAAGTGAGAGGTATTTTATAATTTCTGATAAAAATGATAATCGGAATTTGCTTTTACTATATAATAATAATAAAAAAAAAAATGTTGCCTTTGAGTACTGAAATTTGATGTTTATTTTTGTGTTTGGAAATGGCGTGCAGGGTGATCCCCTGCTCTTAAATTTACATGGGAATTAGACTCTAAGAAGTGCAAGTTTTGCGGCAATATTTGGTTCTTCCTTTTTTCGTATAATGTGGTATCTTTATCAGATAATACTGGAGTAATCTATGG